>OMPJ01046329.1:13771-36914 GCA_900312935.1 Carapus acus | reverse complement strand
GAATATGTATAAATAAATAAATAAATAAATAAATAAATAAATAAATACTCACACACAGTATTCACATATATACATAGACATACACATACACACATACATACTGTACATACATACATACATACATACATACATACATACATACATACATACATACATATATCTACATGTGTGTATATTTATGTACATATACATGTATATATACATGTATACATCCATACACATTTATCTATGCACACATGAGATAGATAGATAGATAGATAGATAGATAGATAGATAGATAGATAGATAGATAGATAGAGTAGATAGATAGATAGATAGATTATAAATACATACGCAGTGAGTTCGACTATTTTCACAGTGATATACCGTGAATAAATACAAGTAATATTGCACTGGATCTAACAGGGCCTTTATCCAAAAAATCTGTCATCACTCAACAGTGAAATTTAATTCCATTTCCTCATCCCTGTGAACATATATAAGGACATCTTAAGTCTTAAAACGGAGCAGCTTAGTTAAGAGATTTCTCAGCATCTTGCTCAAGGACACTTCAGTAAAGCATATAGCTTGTGTGACTGATGGTTCCTGTCATGGCCAAGGCCACCTTGGTTGTCTTCCTGCACCTCTTGGGCCGCAACAGCACAAAAATAACTACTCTTTGTTACAGCAAAAAGTCTTTTGGAATAATCTCATGTCATCAAACACGAAATCAAACTTGGAACATGACCAGCTGATCAGACGCCGTTCAAAAAAAATGTCTCTCCACCTAAATGTGGCGCCAGATGAAAAAGCGCGTCCTCTGGCGGACATTTATGGGAACACTTCAGCAGGGGACAGCTCCCTATGAAGAGGTTAATATTCCCACTCATTGCATTTTAATGACATCTACACCATACTGATTGCGTTCTGCGTTCATATTTCACGAAGGCACTGGCTAAAAAAAAATTCAACTAGGCGGTGACTGAAGCACAGAACACCTCTATGAAAATACATGTCAGTCGTGATAACCCGAGGAAATCCATCACTTCGGAGCCTGAACGTCACAACTCCGATTGTGCCAATTATCACTGGGGGGAAAAACGGTGGCATCTCCATGATGTCATGCATTTCGGCAGAGGCCGGCATGCTTCTAAAGCAAATATTAGCGAAACCTCTCCCTGGTGCCAAGGCGTTCTATTCCTTGCCGACACAGTGAGGGTTGGTGTTTCCCCTCCTCGTATGCCGGCTGCACACAGGTGCGGTGGACGAAGCCAACCAAGACTACTACACGTATGAACTTCGTGATGGCAAGTGTAGGGGGCGGAATTAAAAAGCACTTGGACATTGTCAAAGCTTATCGAAAACAACAGACACTGGAATTTTTCCTGTTTTATACAATAAAAGCTTATCAGAAAGTTGTACGGTAAAAGACGCTGTACTTCGACTCACCTTGAGCTGCCGTTCCTCGGGTGCTGAATACACTTGCTATCAAAGTGGCCACATACCAAATCATAGTACTATTACCGACCAGAATTAAGACCTCATCATATCTCAAAGTGCCCCTCTTTCAAATCAATCTGTCATCGGCCGGCGGGCCCCGGGACGAATGGAAAGTGGGCCGGGAAAGCAGTGGTGGTGGTGGCGAGCCGAGCCCTGGACGCTGTCCCCCTCTCTCAGCCCCGCTCCTCCGCTCTCCTCTCGCATCCTCACCGATCACCTACGCCAATGGGACCGAGGCGGACGCCGCCGTGAAACCAAGCGGGACCGCTTAGATAACTCAGGCCCCGCCTGCACTTGCCTTTCATTGGTAGACTTGCCGGAAAAGTCCAACGCCGATTGGCCTGATTAGCTGCCTGTTTTGACCTTCCCGAAAGATGCGTTTACTATTTTAAGGGAAAAGGAGGGTTTTAAAAGAAGGGGAAGTTGCTCACATACAGTATAAGGCTACAATTGAGAGATGGGGAGTAAATCTATGAGGAGGTTCCGACCAAAAAAAAAAAAAAGAAAAAAATCGAAAGGAATATCGGAAAAAGAAATGTCTAAAGACGCGAGAAGGATACGAGCAAAAGAAATGCGTCTAACAAAAAGGAAATGGTAAATCAGTGGCAGTTGTCATTACATGGCACTTTTCAGTTCAATAAAAGCTCTGGGGTGCCTTAAAACAAAAACCTTTTCCTCAAGGCGATCAACGACACATTCTAGAACATTTCAACTGATATATCTGGCGGTATTAGATGTGTGCTGTGCTTGCTTTAATGTCAAAACTTAATCTCACCATTTGAGGTTTGGTTATGACATATTGCAACAACGTGATCTTCATCAAATTCTGTTATCATGACACGTATAAAAATTTTTTGACTTGATATCTTGCCAGCAGGCATTGCAGACTTGCGGTGTTCAGTGTTTTTCGGCAGGACTTGAACGCAGCAGTAAAAGGGGAGCCGTGTCATGGTGGGTTGGAGTGTGACGCCGTAGAGGAGCTGCAGTATGATCCTGCGCAATCAGAGGAGAGGACTACTCACTCCGATTTCATACCTCACGAACTTTACATGCAAATCCTCACCCCGCATGCTGTGGTACGACATTTTTACATAAATCGATTAAAGGTGCCTATCGAATATTTGAATGTGTCTATTAAATTAATCATTAATTGATTCACAATGTCAAGTTCATTAATAATATCCCACTGGAGTCCAGTGTCACGATTTCCTGCGCTGCATGTGGGAAACTGCACTGTCTTCAGAGGTTGTGTTGGAGTCAGATAATTCTTTGAATTGTAGTGAGTCATGCCACCTTGCTCATAGGTCACATCTCACATGTCTGAGTCCACCTCCACCTCCAAAGTTGTTCTTCTTTAGCCTCCTCTTTGGACATCCTCCGCACAACACTCACATTATTTTCTCTTGATCGATGTATCTTCCCCCTGTGTGGGTATGGGAAACCCCACGGTTCTGTAAGAGGTTCCACTTCTGCCCCCTGTTAAGTGAGTCACCTGTCACCACCGATAAATCATTGGCTGCAACAGCGAGGAAAAACAGAGATCCAGATTTATAACACCAGGGTATTTGTGGGTCCAGTGGAATGCCCACAATCATTGTTCACCTCTCTAATTACCACATCTATCAAAGTTATCAGAGCTTTTCACAAGGGTTCAATGGAAATAAAAGCAGACATTAGCACAATTTTTGTATGATTTCAAGCTGCAATGTTTGTAAAATCTGTATTATTAGGGATGAAGATGACAATAAGAATTTATGATAGAAAATTAGAAAGTTACACTTAATCAATCCCTAAAGGGAAAAAAAATTACAATTCACACCCATCAAATACATGCATGGAAAGTCGTGCTCAGGCAAATAAACACAAGTGTGTTCATTCATCACAGAAACCATGTCATGCTGTGCAGCTGTATGCAGCTGTTTGCACTGAGCTAGCTGGGGTGCGGTGCCTTGTTCAAGGGCACCTCACCAGTGTTCTGGAGGAAAACCCCAGCCACCAGCCTGGCCTACATACCTTTGGTCTTAGCCAGCATTGGAACCAGCCACTCTCTGGTCCACGGATCAAAGTCCCTACAGAGTGAGCCACTGCTGACCCTGAAAAATGCTGTCATGGGGAATCAAACCGCAGTCAACCACAGGACAGGCAGAGATGCTGACCACTATATCAAAAAGGAGATGAATAACAAGAATACTTGTTGTGGTTAATGTATAGTTTTTTTATGACAAATAGACCATGTTTCACTTACAAAAGTGAGTATCCCTGTTGTTGTCATTGAACAAGATGACTAAACTTTCTAATTCTGTTATTCCATCTGTATTCCACTTGTTTTTTCATGGGAATAATGACGCTGCGTAATGATG
Source organism: Carapus acus (assembly GCA_900312935.1). Lineage (NCBI taxonomy): Eukaryota > Metazoa > Chordata > Actinopteri > Ophidiiformes > Carapidae > Carapus > Carapus acus. Next base: position 33,075 of record OMPJ01046329.1, on the reverse strand, counting down.
AGTAATGGCATCAACAGCAAGTTTTAGTTACAAGCTGATGAAGTGACTGATGGATCTTACCGAGCCCACTGGTCCTCATTGTCTCTGCATTGGTGTCAGAAATGTGTGTTTGACTTGTGTATAAAAATTGTGTAAACCCAGAAGTCTGGCACAGCATTTTTCTTGCAATCCACTCAGGGTAAAACTGTCTTTGGTGTTTATTTGGACAGATGGACAAGTGAAACAAAACAAATAATACATAAACAACTGAAGGAGTGAAGATTGATGATTCCAATTATCTGCTTGAGCTATGGGAGACGAAACAACGTCTGATGTTATCTCCTCTTGCTCTCGCAATGATTCTCAGACAGTGCCATCAGTGAGCCGACGGAACTATTTAGTAACTCGCAAAGTTAGTCTCCATCAATTGCAGTTCTGTCATATCTCCGATTTTCCTGCGGCGACCTTGAGCTAACACTCCTTTCCATTCAAAAAGAGAACAGAACAAACTAAATGGCCAAGGCCTCTGCCATCTGCAAGACGCAAAGAACAAGGATGAGGCACATCCAGCTCCAGGATATTCAGCTCACTGACAAACAGCAGTTACCACAAAAATAAGGCCAATTCCCCAACGATCAACTACTATTCAGCTGCTGAGGTGTAATATCGCACAGCTGTCAGCCTCCACGATGTATTGTACAGGCTGTGTGAAGTGCAAATAGTATATTTGTATTCTACCTTCATCATGTCTTGTCGTACGCGCCACTTTATTCCCTGTAGGAAAGGACAGCTGTCCAGGATGAGTGTTTGAATATCTCTCTCTTGCTGTTTAATGTGCCAGGTGTGGCTCATGATATATACTGTATATATAATTGTGGCCACCGACAGCAGGTATGCGTTTGTAATGTAGCTCAGCATTTATTGTGTTGTTTACAGTGTTAAAAATTTCTCTGATCTCAGCAGCGCCCTGTTTTGCTCAAATGGGCGACTAATGTTGACGAAAAGGAAAGAAGAAATCAGACCCAAAGAAACATTTTTGTAGTTTTTCCCCTTCTGTCCTTCCTGATGTAAGTTGAATAGAGGAATTCTCTAGGAAGATGTCCGATTTTTAGAGGAAATAACCTTCAATGTATATCTTTGCTGTGAAGTACGCAATAAAACTAGGTGATGTACTGCAAAATGTACCTGTTCATGGCTTAAAAGGCCTGGAATGGGAGTCCTGCTCCCGAGGTCTCATGAGTTTGTATTTCCCCATCACCATTTATAAAATTATATCGCTGCACTTCTGACTGTTACGGGTGGTTTTACACAACAGTCTTAAAGGAAACACACTCTGTCTATATTCTACCATTAAGTGAAGCCAGGAGGTCGTAATGTTTTACACAGCTCGCCATAAAGATAGAGGCCTACAGGGCATCTATATTGAAGACCTGCACAATCTATAAATTTTGACCTGTGCTTTAGAGGCTATTTACATTTACCTCACCTCCAGCCCTACTTCTGCCATTGCTAGCAGTGATTGAGGAGTTCCGCTGCACGTCACAAGCTATGAGTGATTCAGTGTCTAGCTCAACAGCAGTTGAACGAAAACGATGGAGGCATTTGAAGTGTGCATTTGAATTTGTAATGCTTAAGTGAAATTTTGGTGGGTCTTGGAAAGCACCTCAAGATAACATGTGTTATGATTTGGCACTATACAAATAAATCTGAACTGAATTGAACTGAATGTAGCATTTCTAAGATAGCAGCTTCCGGGGCTGCTTCGACTTGTTCGACTTATTTTTAAAGTTGTTTTGATCCATATTTCATTCTGAGGGGACTTTACATGGCAGGGTTCCACACTTTTTGTGTGATGCACTGCACAATGTTAGTTATTAACATTTTATATGACATATATGATATTACATGTATTTACTAGAGATGTCCGATAATATCGGCCCACCGATATTATCAGCCCGATATTGGCATAATATCGGTATCGGATTTTTTGGCTTTAAAACCGATAAAATAGAAACCGATAAAAATAAAGTAATGCTTGCGTTACTCCGAAATAGTGCCTATGCGCTCCTGAAGCGTTTACCAGTGCACATATCGGTATTGGTCGATACCGGTATCGGTGAATTGAGAGTTGGACAATATCGGCATATCGGATATTGGCAAAAAAGCCAATATTGGACATCCCTAGTATTTACTCAATATAATGTGTGGTACATACCATACATACACTCCACAAAAGTCCAAACCTTTGGCCACAACCGTCAATATTGGTAATACCAAATTCTTATCTGTTATTCACAATCTCTCCATGAAACTACATGACTAATTTTCAAAAACAAGTATAATTCTAATCTGTTCTTTGGCTTCAAGTTAATAAGGACGTTTTTCAAATAAGGCTAAACTTGTGTTCAGAGCAGCTTCATGTGTAGGTACTCTACTGCTATGAATTGATTTGCTCTTTACACAGAGCGTACAGTTTTATCATTGACAAGATAACGAAAGGATCGACTGGATGATGTACTTTTGTACTGATAAGTGATCAAAAACTGCTGTCCTGGCATTATAAACTCTCCAACAGCTTTATTCCTGTCAAGGGCGCTTCAAATCCACAAAAGTCAGAAAAAACAAAAACGCTCTCAAATGATTTCCCCTGTCATCTCATACGCATGTCAGTGTGAGACAGATAGCTCCAGGTTTGTCCCCAAGTATATAGCAGTCCCCTTTACGTCCATCATGAGCTGGGGCCGGTGGAGGGGGCGCCGGAGTGAAGGATGTCAACTATCTATTCGGGAAAATAGGAAACATCACCATCCATCTATCAGTTCTCTCTATTTGCAGATCTCTATCCGGTAACAGCTACATGTCTCCATCAGTTCTGACTGACGGAAAAGCCACATTCGCTCACGACTAACTGTCACAGACCAACTATTGAGGAGAATGTGAGAGACGTCGCTGCGCCAGATGTGATGTTGTGGTGCCCTATGTTACAATCACCCAAGGCACGGCTGCCCGCAAGTGAAGTAATGTAAGTGAATATAAAGATGATGCAGCTTGGAAATACACTGTGTTGCATGAATCAACTGAGAAAGTAAGTCTTAATCAAGCAATCAATCAGTCAACAAAAGCTTCTCTGCTTTTTCTTTGTTTCTCCTCACTTGTATGCCTATCTATCCATATCAGCGTGCCTGTCTTCTCTTCCACCACTGGGAACATCACTCCATCATCTTTTATCCTATAACAGAGTGCCAGACCACACCAAACATAATAGCGTGTGACCAGGTTTTTGCCTTTTGGGAGAACAAATATCACAGTTTAGTATAAATGAGTGTAATCTTCATGGTTTCGCGTGGAAGGAAATGGATATTTTCACTTCTCATCCAACACCCTTTATGCAGAATGGTTCAGCGATGTGTGTATTTACCCATCTCTTCATGCATTATTTAAACTTGTAAGTGCAAAAAAGTGAAATAGACAGAGAGAGAACAACTCCATCAAGCTACAGTTTCAGAAACTCAAATTTAAAATTGATACAGAGGCTCCCAAATCTCAAATGACACACAGCGCATGTTAAATTGACAAGACACAAAAGTGTTTCTCATATCTTAGCAATCCCCTCGTTTAGGCTATAATCTCGTTCTGTCATTTTCCAAATGGTTTTAAAAAAAAAACAAGTGTCACAGTTCAAAATTCACTCCTGCCTAGCACATCGTGCAGGGACATCAACTGACATATTACAAGGCATGAACTCAAGATCATTACATTATTTCTGATGGACCTGACCTGTGTGTGTGTGTGTGTGTGTGTGTGTGTGTGCGTGCGTGTGTGTGTGTGTGTGTGTGTGTGTGTGAATGATTGTCCATTTGGATGTCAAGACAGCATGTCTCTGATTTCCTGGTTAAGGCATTGTGGTCCAATGCTGACATGTGCAGATGGTTAAGATATCTTGAGTGACCCTGTTTTCAAGGAGTGGTCCAAAAATGTGTATTTTTTCAGATGTTTGAAACCTAATCAAAGGGCAAAGGGGTTAAGTGCTAAACCAGGAAGGACTCACAGGTCCCCTTCAAGAAAATGTACAAAAACCACGGGGCGTGGTACATGGAAAGACTAAGGTGGGAGGGTCAGATTGGACCTCAACACACCAACCTCATGGTGGCACAATTGGTACACACAAGTACAAATACTTTTTTTTTTGCAGGACTGACCATGCAAGAGGTACCCAAGACCCAGAGGCTGTCTTGTGTTGTGCCCTCGCTCAGTAAAGGACATCCAAGCAAAACCTACAATTTCAAACTGACTGTGACATCACATGGCATGAAAGCAATGACAAGTAGAGAGTCCTATGTCACCTCTGACTCAAAGTGACTTCTGCAGACTGTATCATTCCTCACCTGTATCGTGCACAAAGCGTGGTCACACACTCAAAATTGGCTTAGCAACATGGTGGGACTCCTAGTGACTTGGAGGTGGATTCCACTCTCTGTCTTGACCCACCTTCGCTCAAAAGCCCTGCGGCCGAAAGTCCTGCTGGTGCAAGGCCCAGATATTGCCTTCCAATATTCCCATCTCCGTTGGGAGTGTACCAAAAAGCACAGACCCAATGACAACCAGATCAGATCCAACTGTGTTTGGATCTAAACACATTGATGAACAAGTGCTCTTTACATTTTTTTTAAGGGATCACAGGTCGCTGGAAAATGGTCACGACTGACAGCTTGTACCATACATATCTAACATAAGCAATTCATCCACAATAGATAAAGGGCAGAGCTAACTGAGAGAAGGTTAGAAAAAGATGTGGAATGGTGCGATAAATCATTCACAGTTATTGACAAATGCGTTCATGGGAGAGAGAAGAATTACATTAAAGGAATTACATTACAGGAAGTTCCTTGAAAGGCCAAAAGAAAACGATATTTGGATCCAACTAATATCTTTGTACTAACTCCGATAACTGGAAGCACTGGCAAACACAAATCAATTGATATGTACATACCGGTAATTACATGTTATTCACGTATAATTCCTGACACTGTTGTATTTGATGTCAAATGCAACACCAACATCATTAATATTACGACAAGAACTGATTAGTATGATGTGCCATCAGCAGACTTGCTCAACAGACTTGATCAATGCTGTGCGTTCTTCTTCTTCCTCAAACCTGGAGCCAGTATTTCCTTCTCTCCATCTACGTCAGCAACCAGCACTTTCACCTTGATTGCTCCTTTTGCCCATGTCGGTTCCTATTTTTGATTCTCTGTCCTGTTGACATTGTCAGTGCATAATTTTGCATGTGACGATGATTGTATATGTGTTATTGAGCCGTGCTACCGTAGCCACTTTATCCGTGCAGTGATGATGGATATGTGGAGGGTTTAAGATTTGCCAAGTTCTGCAAAGTCAAGGTAAAATTTAAAAAAAATATTCAAGTAATTCTTTTAAGTTACCTTGCAATATAGCACTTACTGACTGTATCCTCGCACACGGGGCAGACAGAAACCAATGTGGTCGATTTAACACAGAAGATGGATAACGTGACTTTTTATTTCAGAGGTTGAATTAGGTTTCAGAGGAGAATTCATCTCATAAATGGTCCATATGTAGCAGTCAGCAAAAATCTTTTTGAATTGCGGATCTTTTATCACCTAAGATTATGGGTTATTAGGATTCACTGTTTTTATAGAGTCGTAATCCATGTTTGAAAAGATGGAAAGCATCAGCATGTGACATGCCAGCTGCTGAATTATTTAGGGCGGGGGCACTGTGGTGGATGGGGCATGAGGTTTGATGACTGTTTTGGTTGCCGCAGTTTCAAATTTTCAAAGTTCATGTTTTCGTTCCAGGCGATAGCTATTTCAAGTCCCGAGCAGGCCAGAGAGGAATAAGATGGACTGGTGGCTGGAGGGGGCCAGTTCTACCTCCTGGGCAAAGTTAAGATGCCCTTGAGCAGAGTACCAAAAACCGACTTGTTTCCCACGCATTCAACTTGGCTGCCTACCACTGGATTTTCAGGCACTTAGTTATAAACCAAAGAGGGTAGGAAGGTAGAAAGTATAGATCAAAGGACTGGTATCCCTCTTGCAAAATACAGAAATTTTCAAGTTTTTCTCGGCTCTTTACGTATCGATTAATAACCACTCAAGGAGTGTGAGGTGATGATGATGTGTAAATCGGCTATGTTAGAATAAATAACCAATCGCGATGCAAGGAACTGGAGCAGCAATCCCCAGTTTCTCTCCAGTGGTACTTGAGAACCCCCACTGAGCAAATGGCCACTTTGTTTGAATGAGCTCAGTATGGACTTGATAGACGGTTAAACTGGTTTCTACAATTCTCGATTCAACTGTTTTCTCAATATGGTACAAGCGGGCAATCATGTTTGCACACAGTCTGATTTTCAAAGAGGTCCTAAGGAATAATCTACAATATCCTATGGGCTGAAGATTGGTGGCGAGGCAGTAAATCGGGGTCGGCTTTGACATCACTATTTTAAACCTGAGTAGAACATTTGGTGCGGCAAAGGTTCAAGACTGTTCTAAATATGTTCCCCTCACTCGGCATCCTTACACACTTCGCCTCCGTCAGGCTGCTGTGGAGGCTTTGTGCCTGTTTCGCTCCAACAGCAGTCTTAACCTCGTCCAAAAACAAAAAGCGTGCGAACAGCACACACATCCCCAATGTTTTCAGATCACTGAAATTCATTTTGTCTTTGCTTAGCTTTTCAGAATATTTTGCATACCACCATCCCCATAGACACAAATGCTTACGTCTGAGCACTTACAAGTGACTACAGAGGAAAAAACACCTTCACAGCACATAATAATTACAGAAGCAGTAAACACTGACTATCTAGAGCTGAAGTGTAAAGCAAGGTTGCATGAATCTGTCCATAAACACATGCCTGCTAAATGACTTTACCCAAAAAGGCCTGGACAGGATATTTGTCACAATTAGTGAACAGATTCAGTTTAATTGGAAGGAAACCTACAAAAAAATTACTTACATACATACATACATACATACATACATGCATACTGTACATACCTTGTGTGTCTTTCTATCTATCTATCTATCTATCTATCTATCTATCTATCTATCTATCTATCTATCTATCCGTCCATCCGTCTGTCTGTCTGTCTGTCTGTCTGTCTGTCTGTACACACACACACACACATACACAAATATACATGTACAGGTATTTTCACATCACAGGATGCAAAATTATTTTACATTTCTTGCAATTAATGAATTCTGAGGATTTTGCATGTCCCAACTTGTGACTAATTGATATTTTTGGTTGTTGTTTTTTTTATGTTACATGTGAATTCAATGGCTACGACTAGAAGATCTCCAAAAAGATCTGCAGTGAATACACCATTGCTCCTAACAGGAATCCGGTCACAAGTTTCATAAGCATTATTACCATGCTTCCTTTGGGGTTAAACTTGGTGACCACAATAAAGCTTGGGCGCCACAGATTGTATGCAAGTCATGTACCGAGTATCTGCGTCAGTGGACCCAAAGGCAAGAGAGGAGAAGATACATTAATCAATCCCCTGAAGGGGAAATGACATAGTTTTCACTCTTACAAATACACACAAGGAAGTATGCACACCATGTCATGCAGTAAAGGAGGGTCCAAAGAGTGAGGGAGCTGCCCTTTCTGAAAATTCCCCTGAGCTGGTTGGGAGTTAGGTGCCTTGCACAAGAGCGCCTCTGCAGTGCTCAGGAAGCAAACTGCAGTCCTCAAGGTCCCTCCAGTCACTAGTCAAGCCTCCAGTCCCCTGAGTCGTCGCTGGGACGTGAACTGAGCACCCTCCAGTCCCCCAGCAAGGTCCCTTGCCGACTGAGCCACTGCTGCCCCCAAGAAGATTGTCTGGGGTTTGGATTCCGATGGTTTGGACAACAAACCATGTCATTGACTGCTACTTCTGCAGTATTGATGTGACTGGGATGTACAGGAAGAACTGCAGCAGCCTCAAGTACCCTGATCTTGAATCAGCATGGCGTCCTGTTGCTCACAACGATGAAATTCTAGTACTGTACATGTCTTCAGAGAACTCCTTGACATCAGTGATGAGGATTCCTTCATTTGATTGATATGATCTGTTAGCAAATGATTTTCTTTTCACCTTAAACCTTTTTTGGATGAGAAATATTAACAAAAATCAATTGATAATATCACAAGAATGTAATAAACTATTCTAAACTAAAGACTATTTTCAATTTTTGTTTATTTGTTACCCAGTGTTATAAAACAAATGTTGATGGCGAGTGTCATGAGCGTGAGCAAGTCTGCCCAGCACATAATCCAGTGTGTAAGACCGAGGGTTGAGGTCACATGACCTCAACGATCTCCACGAGGGTCCAAGTTCATGTAAAAGAACAAAAGGAGACATCGAGGCAAAGGATCCACCAACACAATACAAGGCCTTTACCAACATGTGCTGGCCAGTAGCAGAATGGGTGATGCGTCTGACTATGGATCCAGGTTTCCAGGTTCAGCTCCAGCTTTATTTGGCTGAGTGTGTTGGTGCTGTCTGCGAGCAAGGATTTAGCGCTGAACAGCTAACCGTTTGCCCTGCCTGCCCTAAATGTAATAACAGCTTAATGTCTTTGGATGAGGGACGCCAGCCCGTATCTATATATTAGGGTACCAATAAACGTGTTACGCTGAAGAAGTGCATTTTCAATATCCATTAAGTTCCCAGTTAATGTCCCTTGTAAATAGAAATTGCTTTGATTATATCATGGTATAAATATGATATGTTAACTTCAAGCCAGAAAAAAGCTGTTAACACGACATGAAATATTCATGTAAGACTACTGCAATAATGTATTTTACAGGTATGTCACATGTATTGATTTTGTTTCCACAAAAGTGATCATCGGCACAGAGTTGTTATTTGTTGTTCTTGACTTTTTGACAGCCATATGTCAAGTTGATGTCAGCTCTAATGCATCAAATGAGCTTTGGCTTGGTAACTCTGTGACGCAATGTGCAAGTGGTACCAAATCGACGAAATTTAATGAAATGGCACTATATGCCGCTAAGTAGGTTACATTTACATTTCAGAGAGAATGTCTCAGCTGCACAGCAAACGGCGGGGATGTTCCCACGCTGTGTGCTGTCACTGCCTTTAGGTGGCGATGGGCTTCAAAATGACAAAGATTTTCTGATTATTTTCTTCTCTTTCCTCCTTTCTCTTTCTTTCTTCCCTTCTTCCCTCCTTTCTTTTTCTTTCTTTCTTTCTTTTTTCTTTCTTTCTTTCTTTCTTTCCTTCTTTCTTTCTTTCTTTCTTTCTTTCCTCAGTACAATTCAGTTTTAGGAAAAAATTTAAGAGTAAGTTGACCTTACTTTCAACATTCAAAGGTTTCAACATTCAAGTTCTGCGATCAACGTGAACTCTCCATATATGTATAACCCGACAGTATGTAACCCTATAAAAAACACACAAAGACAACAATACATTTCAATACACTGATATGTTGAATATTTAGCATTTAGCATTAACAATCAATCAGTTGGACATACCACTAGAACGTGGGAGAAAATGCATGAGAGTCTCATGCATAAATGGGAAATATAATAAGTAGGGAATGTAACAAAAGCATTACAGCCCTTTGGCTTTGTTGGACATTCATTTTGACATGTCTAGATATGTTTATATTGTTTGCTTGTGTTATTGCTACCTTGATTGTTCAGTGCAGACACCATGGTCAACCATGTAAACATCATATTTAGAATACATTGATAGTAGGGATACAATCTGAGACTGGATGTGGATTTTTCCATCAACAAACTTCACAAGCACCAGAACAAGACCAACACGTTGGCCAGTCAAGCGACATAAACATTAACGTGGGCAAAAAAATTAACTGTTTAAACAGCTCATTGAACTGTTTCTAAGGTTGATAGGGTTGATTTGAAGGTAGAGAGGAATCCTGTAATGATGGGACAGACCTTGTCGCAAGTTAACTGCCACTCCTCCATTATGCCTCAGTATTTGTGCACAAAAGCTAGTTTGGGTGCTTGTATTGACCACAACATTTGCATAACATCAAATCAGAACCCAGATGTGTCGAAAAAGGTTGCAACATCCAGAATCATCAGTGAGTGGCGATGTCATCCAGCGCCATGGCGCAAACATGTGCAAGCGAGGAGGCAGAGATGCGCCCTCACACGGGATGGACTCTCGCACCGCTTTCATCGCCGTGCAATACATCTGCAACAGAACACTGCAGTGATAACAGATTGTCTCATTCGAAATTAATGAAGTGACACTGGAGAGCAATGCAATCAAGCTGTGGAGTGTTCTCCCGCTGTAAGAGCCACTCCATTCCTCCGGAGGGACCGCGCTAAACCCCATACGTCCGAGGTTTTTAGAGAGGATTCGGTAATAAACCTGTTGTAGTTATTCAGTAGTTTGCCGTCATCTGAGTGGGTCATAACTGTTACTCCCAATAAGGGCTGTTAATGTGTGCAACAAGAGGTTGAAAGAATTTTACTGTAATGCGACCACTGGGTACACAGTGTCTGCTGTAACTCTATTTCTTAAATTTTACACATGCCAAACACAAAATCTTTGTACTTAAATCGCAAGGTTAAACCAGACAGACTATGAAAATTATGTGTAGTGCTTATTACAAGCAACCATTGCACTATGGTATGAGGAAGTGCAATTTTCAAAGCCGAGACTTTGAGAAATGCTTTGCAGACCAAACATCACATCACCGCAAGAGAAGGAAAAAACAACTCAAACACAACTGGATGTGGCATTTGAATGACAAAAGAGCTTAAAAATCTATTTTGACTGGCATCTTCTGAGGGTTATCAAATGATATAGTTTGGGGTTTTCAGGTTTTTTAAGGACACACACAGACGCGCACTTACACACACACACCTTGTTCTGCCATATCCTATTTTACTTCAACATTGTGAAAAAAAGCATCTGGGAGAGGTGAAAAGCAAAGCAGCAGCAAACAAAGTGATGTGCTGAATTTCCCTGCTCTGCCACGGCCACATTTAGACGGCTGACAGAACCCTGTTTCGCCCAAATGGAAGTCATCTCGAGAGGACTGGACCCAGAATCGCGTCGAAATAAAATGACTGGCTTCGTTCGATTTTAAGGTGAGCCGACATCACTCAAAAAGTCGATACACAGTGCGCCAATCAGGCAAGACCCACACAAAATGAATAAGGCAGACGTGACAAACACGGGGGCAACAAAAGCGCAAAAACACCAGCTCAGACAACAGGCCTGAAATGGGGCGAGGTGAGGTCAAAGTGACGAGCAAATCTGGGTCTGGAACAATGCTACAATTAGAAAGGGTGCATAAGTACTGAAGGAGATACCAATGATGACAGGAAGCAGGTGTGTGGGGGACGAGAAACAGGAATGTACTATGGACAAGAAGTGGATGACACAACGTCTGCACAACCTAGACGCACACAGACGTGTGTGTGTGTGTGTGAGAGGGCTCGACTAAGTCTACTCACACACTGCAGCCAGAGATCAGTCTGTCAATAACAGGCAACAGCAACGCTTTGGTTACTGTTGAGATTTTGGGTGAAATAATGGGTACACATCCCTGCATCCAAATCAACCACGTTATGGGAGTTGGTGTCCTTGAATTTTAATGTGTGAGCCAAAATTCTCAATCAGTGATGCAAACATTTTTGAATGAGTAATACAGACATTTCAGATAGACATTTAGCTTGCAGAGAAAGGGCTTTGACCCAACAAATCCCCGCTCGTTCTTTGTGGATAATGCGATTGCAAAATAATTCCCTACTTGGGCAGAGAGTGGGCACAAAGCGGGCACAAAGAGGAACCAACAATCCAACTGAGACTTGTTTTTATATGCCTGATAAATTCAGCCTCGCCTCTCTGCCTGTGTCCTTTCTACTGCCAAAGTGAAACATCTAAAGCAACGTTACTTGAATTAATGGGCAAAATTACCACTGTGAAACGATATTAGCAAGCAAGTGCTCAAAAAAGGCAAAGCAGCTACATCACCACACTGACACAACTATATGAAAGTCGCAAATCAATGTTTTACATGCGAACGCCCGCAAGCAGACATTTCCTCCTCTGCATAGGTTCGATAACTTTGCCATGTTGTACAAAAATACACCAATGCAAACTTTAGCCCAATTAAAAAGAAAAACAGCAACCACATATCTGACATTTTGCCGATGCTGTTTACATCTTACATATGCTTCTCAATTGCCCTTCGAGCTCCAAGGAAGAATATGTTAAATTATGATACATTTTAACGTATTGCTCTAGCATTTAAGCATTTACATTTATATATTCCAGTCAACTTAAACATTCCCACCTCATCAGCGCTGCAATTTCTATCTATGTAGTTATTTATACCGATATTTATAATGTATATATTTTGTGTTTATATTCTTCTGTATATACTGTAGAAACTCTCTTTTTTCGTTCTTCTTTTCTCTACTCGAACTACTTACACGGGAATTACACTTAGTTTCATTACACAATTGAATTGCTGTAATGACAATAAAAGATTCCTGATTCCTGACTCCTGGTTCCCTTATCCCCAACAACTGAGAAGTCACTTGAGGAATCAGTGAGAGATGAAACATACAATTATTGTAAATTAACAGTCAGCAGCTATCAAAATGAAGGCGGTAATCAGTTTGCTCACTCAAAACATCTGATACTCTGCCTGATGACCACAGGCAGGGAGGATGTGGTGCTCACTTGTGCACACAGAGATGGAATCAGTCTCTAGCATCTCCATCAAGTCCAGCTCCAGACCCGCAGTGTCAGTGGACATGAGCATTGAGGACAGAAGTGACCACCACAGACTGCAAGAGAGTCCACAATATGTACCAGCAGCTGTTGGACCTCGAGGGTCAGCCAACTTTGGGCCCTCTGATAGGTGATCTACCATGTTAGTGTAAAATGAACAATGGCAATAAAGATCTTATCTTATGTCACTAGCACTCACACATACGTAAGCACACATACACAAACATGAACTGGATGGCTCCAATAAACAGTGCATTGTACATTCAGATAGATGAAATGGAAACAGAGTTAAGCACAGATATTCAACTCTCTGTATATGTATTTTGATTGCATTGTATTGTTGTCTGTATTTTGTTATGGTTCAACAAAAAAATCTCATTTTGCAAATAATGCAATGAATTCAGAGCTTGCAAGTGACTCAACTATTTCTCATGCCATTCCAAATTCTTCTCAAATTTATTTCATTTTTCTCCAATATGCCAGGTCGAGTTTCAGTGGTGTCCTTCAGCAGCGAGCTGCTGAGCCCTATACTGACTGCAAAATCAAAGAGGTCACATGATTCTGACCTCGCAAGGGGCCAGCGAATGCTGATGAGGTGATTAAAGCTTATTAGCTGTTAAGTCTAGTCCAATGGAGCACAGAGGAGACATCCTTCACAACGATCTCTCTGGATGACACCCAAAGGACGGCCATTTTCCTATGGCACATGAGAGAGCATGCTCATTTGTACAATAAGCTTTGGGAAGGTTTGAGTTGCAAATAAATTTGCAGATGCGATGTGTCCTTTAGGTCATCCATCCAGTCTTGGGACGCACTGTATGGATGTTGTGTCTGTCTTATGATTAATGATTTACTAACCTTGTCCGCAGTGTGACTGTAGAAATTCTAAATACAATGGTGAATGAGTGGATCTTTTCACCATAGATAGAAGGAGAAAGGCACTGAGTTGAATTGAATTGTAATTGTACTGATAATTAAATTTACAAATTTTACGTCTACTCAATAGATTAATGTCAAAATAGAAAAATTCCCACAATCTATTTTTGTATTAATTGATTTAATTGTTTGAATGTTGTATGTAATTTCTAATTTACAACATGTCATTTTTTTATACATACCATTTACTTTGATTAATATTAATGAGTACATTTCATACGTTATAGCATAATCTCATATTATCATACACTCAATTTTTCTATTCAAATGTTCCACATTCACTCTCTGATTGGACCACTCTTGCTATTGCTATTATTGTTGTGATGGATTACTTAATATGCACCAGGATATGAAATTTGGTGAGAAAACACCAAATCAGCACGAGACCCCCTTGACAGAATTCATTCCTTTTTTCAATGTTTCCCCTGTGCAAATAGATGCAAAAATTTATGCTGCAATCCCCTTGTGCTCGCCTTCCCTGATCAAAGCTGACCTACATAAAAACCCAGGTTGAACCAATGGCACTAACACCAAACGCAATCATTTTTGTTATGTCGTATGAAAGCACGAGTTTATCTTGCAGACATGTTCGCCGCTGTGCTCTCTGTGCTCTTTTGGGAGGTTGAATCCTCCTCGGACATTAGAGCATGACAACTGCACGCACCATGCATGACATACACTGCTCCTCCATCTGGCTCCGCAATCTGAACACTGGTATACTACTTCGGATGCCAGTATTTTTGGTGTCGTCTGCGGACGTTTTCAAGAAAAAGCACTTTCTTCAGCATCTGAGTGATGCGGCATCTTGGTGTATCTGCGTGCATCTTAGTGTATTCTGCGATGGAACAAAGTTTTGGACAATTGGTGTGTAGTGAGGACCAAGAATGCGAGAAGTGGTGTTGCAATATCGTTGAATATAGATTTAAAATCATGGAATACAGGAAAGTCTTTGACAGGTAGAACGGTTCCTCACTGCCACTGCCTCTGCACTCAGACCATTTTCATGTCTTAGTTGAGGGTTCCTGAATGGATCATCAAAGGTGATGTCACTCTGATTGTTTGTTTTTGCGTTTATCGACCATTGATGAAATTGAATTGTTTCTCACTGCAACGCCACCAGCAGTATCTTATTTTTGCCCATTTCTTTCTCAAGGAACAGGAGGCAATCTTGATGTGTTGTTTCTTTCCTACTTTAATTCTTACAGAGAAATTCGGAGGGAGGCTACAGTCAAGTGGTAACTTCAGGACTTGTAGCCTGTAGCTTGTTAATGGAATTTTCTTTTAATCAATATTATTGATTAAACTATGCCAGTCTCAGACCTAAGACCACTCTCCAAACCTTGCCAAAAGCACGATACACAAGCTATTTGTGGTTTCAACGCCATGCAAATTGGATCACTTTCTCAAGACTAATTACTTGACATTAACGCTTATGCTAAATTGAGAAAAAGTATGCAAATCAGCATCAGCAACAGTATTTTCCTGCGGGCAGAAAGCAGTTATTTCTAACTTAATGGACGGTCCAAAATCCACTCTTTCATCTGAGAGAAAAACAAGACGGATCTCCGAAAATAATCATTAAGCAGAAATTAGATGGGGAGATGGAACAGAGCATCGAGCCTTTGCTGTGCTGAAGAAAGAAGCATAGATGGATGGCACAGCGAAAATTCTCAGCTGTCGAGTGACAAAATTGGATCATTGGGCCTGGTTTTTAATTTCTTTCTTACGAGCTGAATGACTGATGACAATAAAAAATCAAACTGCCCATAATTAAGTTAGAAAGGCAGACATTGTCCGCCTATGAAGGTTTTATCTAAATGTCATCTTCATCTCAGGATGAACTGTGACATGTAAGTGTTTTTATGGAAGAAGGAAGCATTGTCTCTTTCAAGCTCCATTTCCATGCAGGTCCTCTGTGCAGGTTTGAACACACGGCATTGAACAAAATAGTGGCTCAAAATAGCAACGGCGAAGAGGAGAAATATGCAAAATTATGAAATAATGCCTCCCAGTTTTGCTCCATGTTCTGAAAGACAGGAAAATAAGGTGAAAGCCATTATGATGCTATATTCATATGATACACTGCTGGAAAATGGACAGTGTTGTCTCACTTAACATAGAGATTATCTCCAAATAAAATGAAAAAAATAAACTCTAAATATTGAATCACTCAGACATTTTGCACCTCGTATCTCTTCACTTTCACCCTGGTGTGAAGGACACATAATGGTAATGCTGCACTCACCTGATGGAGATTGGCAGATTCTATTTGGCTATGGTTGCCAGTACCAGAGCCTGATACCTCACTGACATTTTCACTGTGTGCAGGCACAAGAACCATCTCAGGTAAGTAATATTGATTTAGAGACTGCCCTCCCAAACCTCACTGCATACAAATGATCTCAGTTGGATTAGATCCTGAGGGATATTGATGGGTACAGTCATGGGTGGGTGAAATACAACAACATGACCCACTACCACCCAGTACCATGACTCACTTGGATGACTGTTCACTAATCATCCACTCAACCGCGCTACCACACTGTGAACATCTTCTATCCTGCTGATGTAGTAGGCAGATAACCCAGTAGGTTAGATGGACAGCGATGACATGTAGTGGGGCTGATGGCTGGTTTGGCCCGGACTACCTCTCAATCTGATTTACATTGACCCAACGAAGTTGCTTATTCACCCATATGATTGGCAGCAGTTCACAAATCACTAGATAAATACTACCATTTGATGCATTTTTTTCATTTTGTCTTTTTTTCTATTCCAGAGTAGTAGGTAAGGCATGGCCTCTCCTGCCTCACAGGTGAACAGGTATTATTGCAAGAGTGGCTAAACCACTTGAGGTTGGTGTCCAAAGTACAATTGTGAACTGTCACAGACAAAAGATCACTTACTGTGATGAAATCCTTGGTTGAGCATCCAAAACCAATGGTCATGCGTTGCATGGCGGGACGGATTGATGGACGGCTTTTGTTGCGACTTTAGCACAAAAGCCTGTTCATGGTCAGACAAATATCTGACAGTATGTGATATGAGGATGGATATCTCACAATGTGAGATGGAAGACGCAAAGCATGGAAGACATGTAAGATTTAATCCATGGTAACGGATGGAGCACACGCTGATGTTAAGAGTGACGTCATGCTGGATGTACGATGCGTGACGGCGCAGGGTCATTGCAGGCTGTGGAGTTGATGGACAGTGTGGACAAATCAAACTTGATGTCTGATGTCTGATGTTTTTACATTTTAAACAATTTGGAATCATTTAGATTGTTGTCAGCACCATAAGAAGAGCGCTCCAATTTCGTTGTACTCGATAATGAGAGCAAAAGGCATTCTGATTCTGATCCTACTATACTATTCTATACTGTATTATAGTTTACTGTGCCATAGCGTACTATACAATACCATAAATGGTTATACCGTGTCTGAGCTGGTTGGCGGTTATGTGCCTTGCACCCCCTGGCCTTTGTTTTGTCACCAAACAACTTGGCAGTCCCTCTAACCACCAGTCCAACCTCCAATCTTGAACTGTCCACCCTCTAGTCCTCAGGCAAGGTCCCTTGCCAACTGAGCCACTGCCACCCCCAAAAGGTGTTGGGTGAGTGGGATTCGAACCCACACCTGAGGGGTTGAGGGGTTGTAGTTATAATCATTGCATTATTGCTCCCGAATTCTTCCTACAACATCTATAAAAGACGTTTGACCTTTGATATCTCTGCCATCAATACCGTCCCATCACTATTGCCAATCACAAATGGGCACAAACTGTGCATCCTGTCCTCATAGTGACCCAAGCAAAGACTGATGTTAGTTTAGATGACTCATTTGGTAACATTTACTTTGTGGGTCCAAACCTTGATGACGCATGACTAAGAACTAGGGACAATGACTCGTGTACTCAGGCTCAGAACACGGAAGTAGCGCATTGGTCTGAGCTGGCAGTCCTCTTTGAGCCTCCCACTTCATTTGTTACTCAGCCACCCACCAGCACCTGATGCGTGTATTCAAGCTTGTCGCTCTTTTCCTTCAGGCATCGTCACCAAGGCACTGATAAGGCCTTGGTCATTATCATGTGTGTGATATGAGTGTGATCTTAGATGAGTCATCAGTCTCTCTCCCCCCTCTGCTCATCTGCACTTACGTAGTTGACATTTTCAACCGCTCACTGGTCGCACACAACAAAATCCTCAGGCAGTGGAAATGTTATAAGTTGTCTGTATTACAACTGTTGCCACTGCTACCACAAACTATGCAGTGAGTCCAGTAACTCGTAAGCACTTATACTCAGAAAAACAATCATCATCTGCTGTTTGTCTGAATTTGTTTTGAATTTAGTTTTGCTTTGCCGCTTCCCATTCTCTTCCACTGTTTAATCACTGGCACGTTGAACAACCTGCAACCACTTGTTTGCACATGTTCCGTGTTTTGTACTATTCATCAAGGTTTTTCCGAATTTTCGAAAGAGCACTTTTCTTGTGAACACTCGTCTGTGATATGACACATACTTTATCTTACACTCATCGGATCTGTTAAGGAGCCTGTGTTATACAAACAGCTGTCTATGCTTGATTTACTATATATTTCATTGTCTATTTGCACGCCACTCAGTCAGCATCACCTAATCTACAGTATGTATGAATACATGTTTCATAGACGTTGATGACACACTCTCATCACACTCATCACAGAAGCACAGATTTGTTGTACCACAATGTCACCATGAGCGATCCTGATTGTATAATGTACTTTTACTGAAGAGACTAATTCCTTGGCAAGAACTGGTCAGACAACGTGTTCGCTAGACAGACTTTACCATACTCCGAACCTTTGAATATGACAACAACACGCTGGAATAACCCAATTCAATACTAACTTTGACTGAACCCTGTAACGTCCTTAACCCCACCAGCTTGCTGAGCTTTGATTGAACCACATGTTAATTCATGTTAGCTCTTTTTGGCAGCGTTGACAGGAGGCTGCAATGGTGGGGAACAATGTGTGATGGTGCAACGCCTGCAGAAACACTTCAGTGCAATTTCAGGAAAGAGCAAGACATCCCCTCAGAGAGCGTCTCTGTGCCTGCGTGCGTGCTTGCGTGTGTGTGTGTGTCAGTGGATGCCAGGTGGCCTTGGTCATTGTTTTGTCACCAAAGTAGAGGCTATGGAAGCGGCAGCATGTGTTCTCAGCCCCTCGCAGCGCTTTTACTCACGCTAAGTGAAACTGGTTGTGACAAACATGTTGTTTAAAGTGCAGAGCAGTTTGCACTGAGTCATCTATCTATCTATCTATCTATGTATCTATCTATCTATCTATCTATCTATCTATCTATCTATCTATCTATCTATCTATCTATCTATCTATCTATCGTCTGTCTGTTTGTCTGTCTGCCTGTCTGTCTGTCTGTCTGTCTGTCTACCTAAATCTAAATCTAAACAGGGTTTATCACAGAAATTCTGTTTTGTATGATTTTGTGGTGTGTCATGTAGGGATGTCCGATATTGGCTTTTTTGACGATATCCGATAGGCCGATATTGTCCAACTCTTAATTTACCGATACCGATAACAGCCGATACCGATATGTGGGCCGGTA
>OMPJ01046329.1:0-13751 GCA_900312935.1 Carapus acus | reverse complement strand
CGTTTCCTTTTCCAAATCCTTTTCCTATCTATCTATCTATCTATCTATCTATCTATCTATCTATCTATCTATCTATCTATCTATCTATCTATCTATCTATCTATCTATCTATCTATCTATCTATCTATCTATCTATCTATCTCTCTATCTATCTATCTATCTATCTATCTATCTATCTATCTATCTATCTATCTATCTATCTATCTGTCTGTTTGTCTGTCTGTCTGTCTGTCTGTCTGTCTGTCCGTCTGTCTGTCTGTCTACCTAAATCTAAATGTAACCAGGGTTTACCACAGAAATTCTGTTTTGTATGATTTTGTGGTGTGTCATGTAGGGATGTCCGATATTGGCTTTTTTGACGATATCCGATTGGCCGATGTTGTCCAACTCTTAATTTACCGATACCGATAACAGCCGATACCGATATGTGCGCCGGTAAACGCTGGAGGAGCGCATAGGCACTATTTCAGTGTAACGCAGGCATTATTGTATTTTTATCGGTTTTTATTTTATCGGTTTGAAAGCCAAAAAATCCGATACCGATATTAAATTTTTATGCTAATATCGGGCCGATAATATCGGTGGGGCGATATTATCGGACATCTCTTGTGTCATGCCAATGCAGCTGCCTGAACTGCGCAGTACAAACCGTCTTTTGTATTTACACTATTTGTATGTTGTTCTTTTTCGTTTTTAGAGCCATGTCACCTCCACTGTCCGATTCTTCTTGTAGTCACACGAGGGCACTGTTGTCTAATTTACTGTAAATTCAGGAGCCATCTCAACACCATTGGATGCACACACCATGCAACCATAAAATTTACGAATCGTTTTATTAGCCACAATTTCGGTTTGGTTTTCATTATTATCAACACACAAAATCTCTACACATAAAAATACAGTCCATATGATAATTTTGCATGAAGTTGAATTTATCTTTTGTGATGACGAAGGGGGTGTTCATGAAGTATGACAGCACACCATTAAATCATTAAGGTTTAGTTTTGGGTGAGGTAAAATGACAGAAAAAAACAATAAACTATGGTTGAAAATGTTATGAGGGGGACAAATCAATCTACCCGATTCTAAGGCAAGAAAAGAGAGATGGTTTTATGACCCAGCATAACTTACTGCTGGAGACCTAGAGAGACCTTGTTACAGTTTGTCATCCTGTGGTGGTGCAGTGAAAGGCCTAGATGGCAGCATTTCAACACAAATAATACGTACTAGCACATAGTACAAGGCATAAGTTATCCAAAAATGACGAAATTCCTCCCAGATTCAGGAACACTGGAAAATAAATGTATCAGCATGCGCACAAACACTGTGTTTCATTTCAGTTCCTGCATATTTAACTCTCAAAATTCAGAAGAACTGGGTTTCCAGGCAAACAAGTCACAACAAAGGCACATGATATATTCTATCTTTGTCCCTCCAAATTTTGATTCCGATTCCCTCTGTGGGAGAGCCAGAATAACTTCACTAATGACAGAAGAATCGTCGACTGCATTGCGCACTCACCAAATGAGAGCTCGCCTCCCTGGATTTGAAGAGAACAGAACAAGAGGAAGAGAGAGGTTGTAAATCTGGAGGGGATATTACACGTTGTCAAACGCGGGCTGCCAGTAAATTGGAGCCTGCTGCTTTTCTTCAATGATTCTTCCAGCTGTCAAGGCCGATTTACACGGACCCCCAACGCCCCCGTCTCATCCAGCACAAGGCTGACTGGGAGTGATTTGGCTGTGGGCAGGTAGGTTGCACTAACAGGTTGCCACACAGTGAATATTCTCCAGTCTGACAAAGCAATTAAATCACTTTCACAGGGTCGGCTGCTCACAGCTGAGGGCTAAGGTTGTCGTTTGGCCATTTAGCAAAGGAGCTGCTGTATTTCTATTTTTTTTTTTCACTTTGGGAGCAAGAAGAAGATACACTTAATCAATCCCCAAAGGAAAAGTCACAATTTACACTCTGGTCTTCTTCAAATACATACATGGAAGTACACAAGGCAAATACATACGTTACAAACGTTCCGAAGTTGGGGTTAGATACCTTGCTCAGGGGTAACTCAGCAGCGCTCAGGAAGAGAACTATAGTCCCTGAAGCCACCAGTCTAGCCACATGGACTTCACTGGCCACCCTTCAGTCCCCAGTCCCTTATCCAGTCCCTTATCAACTGAGCCAGTGCCGCCCCGCAGTAGCAGCAGAGGAAGGTTTTCAAGCTGGATTAATGAAAAGGTCACGGCCTTGCCGATGGTTTTATTCGGCGGGTGTTTTCACGACCTACAGCCATGTTTCTATCTGGAGAGATATCTAAATCAGGTCTGGCATCATGCAAATGTTAATAATGGCTGCCAGAGTGGGGTTCAAAACATATTACAACCAATTTAAATCAAACCTCTCTGGCCTGAAGAGAATTTTCTGGGTTCTGGATTTCTGGGTTGTGTTGTGAGTGAGGTAAAAAATAGAGAAAGTTAGCCTGGAAAGTTCGGAAATGTTAACGAATAGTTCCTTAACTCCTTCATGTAGGATCTGCACAGGTGGACCTTGTCATTTTGTGGGTGACAGACTGATCCTGATCAAAACACCACAACAATAACACTGACCGTTTATTTGGAGGTATGGAAGTTGACTCTATGGCTGACTGGAGGATCAAATTTTTGTCGATGAGTTCCTGGTTTGACGCGAGTTGCTAAAAACAAAATCGCTCTTCCATCATCCCAAATTAAGGCATGTTGCAGAGTGTGAGACTATTTCATTCAGGAAATTTTCAATCCTCGAAAGACTCCATTCACTCTAATAAATGAGGTCACTCGGCATGATATGAGTTTGAAAAACTGATAAATTGTCCGACGTAAATAAAAAAGAGGGTAAGCTGCTCTGATCCATGGCGGCTTTAAGTTGATCCATTGCAGCTTTAGCCTCCGTCAGAGCCCCCAGTCCTCTTCATCTATAGTCTATATTTAATACTGCTCTAAGATGTAAATCTGTAATAAAGCACCACATGACATCAGATTATCCATGGATCCCATACACGTGTATTGGCAAGTCAACAGATATTTTCCTGCTGTGATTTATTACCTGATAGAATTGAATTCCTATTTCTCTTTGACAATGTGATTATGTGGCCCAAAGGGAACGCAAACAGAATGGTGTAAATTGAAACGGAAAATTTCAAAATTATTTTTTTGAATATTTTTTGTACATACATTATTGTCATAATGTACCAGTTTCAAAATTTGTGGAAGAAAAGATTTGTTTTCCCCAAATACTCAAGTGTCCTTTGAAACAAGAGAGCATGGAATTATCTGTCAAAAGTCCTTCATCTATGTGAGAAGAAGTTTATCTGAGTTTGTTTCATCGTGGGTTTGGAGAGTTAAAAGTGACACAGGAAGAATGTGAAGTTGCTTGTTGATCATGGAGCCAGTCATCAAATTGTGTCTGAGCTAAAAATTGTGCAGAAAATCCTTTCACGATCCACAATGGAGACTGCCCCAGACCACCAGGAATCCTTTATAATCTCAGCCATGCACACACCCTCAACATTTGTTCACATTCCCTCCTCCTCCTCACTGTAACCTCACTATCCTCATGACTATTGTGGAGTCAAATCCAGTGGAAGTGTCCCATGTGAGCCCTTGTTGTTACTCTCTCAAAGATGTGTTATGTTTTCAAATATTTGTAAGCAAGGTGGGGCAGGATGGGATGGCCCCCGATGCATATCAGTAGACAGAAATAGAAAGGAATGAGGGAAGCCGGTGTAAAAATGGGAATATTTTCAAATGAATTACAACTTCCACAAAAGGGAAATGATTTTCACTGTTAACAGGGTTGAAGTGCTGACAGTGGTCAACATTTAACCCACAAGATCTCTACTCAAGACAGATTTTAGCGTGTATATCTTTCTTATGCTGTGTTGCTGTAAAATCCAAATGGCCTAGAACTTTAAAGAGAGAGCGCCCTGTAAACCCTCTACAGCCAGCTTCTATTTGCTCATAGTACGTGCTCCAGCCCCTGCCCCTGCATTCCCCCACCAGTTCCTGGTACTTGGCTCGTTTCTTTTCATTGGCTTCCTCATGCTGCTCTTCCCAGGGCACAGTAAATTCCAGCATAATCAGGTGTTTTGAGCCCTCAGAGGTGAAGATCATGTCTGGCCAGAGAGATCTTGACGCATAAGTGCTGGGGGAACCTCAGCTGTTTTCCCAGGTCGACACGTAACCGCCATTCAGGGGCAGTGTGGAGCAGGCCTGTCTATGTCTGTGGACATGCCCGGGATCTGTCTCCGGCTTTGATGAAGGGGACTGCCTTCTTTGGAGCATGATGGTGTTTGCTGGCGCTGATGGATGAGGCCTTGCTCTCAGCGATGTCTTTGAGAACCTGGTCATGGCGCCAACGGTAGCAACCATCAACAAGGGCCTTTGGGCCGCTGCTGAGGAGAAGTGCTGAGGACCCTCTTCCACAATATATGCCCTGCCCACTCGCTTCTCCTCCACACCTGCTCGAACCTCTTCCTGGAGTAAATGGTGTCTCTCCTTGCCCTGAGCCTGGCTGACATGGGTTTTTGGGAAGTAACCCAAATCTGCTCTCCCAGTTGCCATGACCCCTACCAGTGCCTTCAGCCTTATGTTTGAGTCCGTCACCTCCAATGCTTTCTCAACCTTCCTGTCCTCACTTCGATCCCAGCTGAGGACACCTTGAAGTCCTGGGAATCCCTGTACTGTAGGGCCTCTCTTGTACCTGCCACCATGAATTCTTCAGTGAGCCCACAGAGAGGTAATTTGACGGTGTTGCTCTAGTGGTTTCTCTTGTGATGATATTAATTCTTAGATGACTGCACAGATGTTTTTAGTTTGTTAGGAACAATGGTGTATTCACCGCAGATGTAGCAGAATACATCAGGCTTATTTTGTCAAGATCTACTTGTCAAAGCCATTTCATTCACATGAAATATGAAAAATAACAATAAGTCATGAGTTGTCACAGGCAAAATCTTCAGAATTTGCTAAGTGCAAGAAATATAAAAGAATTTTGCTAATACGATGAGAAAATACCCGCACATGTAAACAAGAATGTCAAAAAACAAATATGTAGTTTAGATGAGAGAGTCGACCTGATTGAGAAAAACCAGTGCCATTCAGCATATCAAAATGATCCTTCATCAGTTGAAAAAAAACTTCAACCATAGATTTGTTGTTGACCGGAGTTATCATTCAGTGAGACCTCTGTTTTCCGTCTGATCTGCTCAAAGTTTGATTTAAAGAATACACAGCGTGCTAGAATTTGTCTCTTGAGTCACTTTGTCAAAAATTCAAGAAAGCCACAGGCCTTGAGACTACAGTTGGACCAAGTCTCTTGGGAATGATATCTGTATTTGAATCTGTATTTAGGGAAAGATCCTCCTCTCTTTTAGTCCTTTCAGATTTCCTCAAAGTTTTACTGCTTTAAGTGTAGACTTCCATTTTCCATCATCTAGATTAACTCAGTCATACTATACCATAGCATTGAGAGCATGCTAAGGTTTAGTATGTTATGTTGTGGCGTAGGGTCAGATTGGGCTGGAAGGTACGGCACAACTCAGTCCAGTATAGTACAGTTTTAAGTAATACCATGATATTGATATGATATGGAATGGAATGGTATGATGAAGATTTAGATCACACCAAGTGGTATTGGTATGCAGTATTATGGCATGGTATGCATGATGCGTTGTGGTATGCAAAACTATGATGTGATGAAATGGGATTTTGCGGGATGGGATGGAGTGGGATGGAATGAGATTGTATGGTAGGGTATGGGATAGTATCTTATGGGATGGAAATGGGTGAGACTGGTTTGGATAGTATGGTATGGTATGGTATGGTATGGTATGGTATGGTTTGGTATGGTATGGTATGGTATGGTATGGTATGGTATGGTATGGTATGGTATCTTACAGGATGGGGTGGGATGGGATGGGATGGGATGGCATGGCATGGCATGGAAAGGCATGGTTAAGTATAGTGTGGTATGGGGCACTACGCTATGGTGTGGTATGATATAGTATGGGATGGGATGTGATGAGGTGAGATCCAATTTTTATGTCAGATGCAGTGTGAGTCAATCGGTGAATGTTGTTGTCTTGCCCTTGTTTAGTAGATGCTCTTCACTGTTCTCTTTATTCTCTTCTCTGTTGTGATCACATAGG
Source organism: Carapus acus (assembly GCA_900312935.1). Classification (NCBI taxonomy): domain Eukaryota; kingdom Metazoa; phylum Chordata; class Actinopteri; order Ophidiiformes; family Carapidae; genus Carapus; species Carapus acus. Next base: position 7,570 of record OMPJ01046329.1, on the reverse strand, counting down.
ACTTCATTGCACAGTGGAGAGCAGACACACCATTCTTATGATCCTTTTGAAAGGACACGCTCTGGCTGAGATAATCAATAAGACCCAAAAATGATATTTCACACTCAAATCCGTCATTAGATATCACTCCAAGTAATTAAATATCTAACAGATGGTATTCAGAGTATTTCACAAGTCCTAAAAAGGCTATTTATAAAAGTAAGACTTCATATCAATTACTTGCTGCCATAAATTCTCCTTGCTATAGAGGTATTAAAGTGACAGCAAAGCAGCTTAGTTAGCACAAGGCGAGCGGCTCTCAAACACACGTTTTGCTGTCACAACATTTACCCAAAATGTGCAGCATGTAATCTGCAAACATGGGCAATCAGTTACAGTGGGTGAGTGGAGAGGAGCTTCAGACAGCAGTGAGAAACCTACAAAATCACAACAAGTCTATCACCATGGAAAGAACACAACGTTTCCAAAGCATTGCGAGGAACATATAATCAGTTATTGTGAAATCACGATCGTATAATGAGTGGGTTTGCTTTGGGACAAAAAACGGATGGATGCAAACGCCAAAGTCCTGCGAGTAGTGCAGTTCATCAACATGAAATCATCAACACAAACCAGATGTGAAAGCCATTTGTGAGGCGTGTTTGTTAGTTTGTCATGTCAGGGAGTGTTACACAGCAGAGGCAGAAACCAAGCTGCAAAAGAGGTCGAGAGGATACTTTTGGGAGTACCTGGATATCTGGCACAATGCCTGGCTTTCGTTTTCACTTCCTTCTCCCGTGCACATCCTCTGCACATCTTGAATATGTAAGCTCCATTCTGTCCTGCCTCACTGACCGACTGCGTTGCTCAGACATGCAGTAGGCGGGCAGCACGTTGGCATCCCGTACGCCACACACACCAGGCATTTTGGGATGTGCGACAGCTGTAGAAAGAACGACATACAGTCACTCTTGGCAACAGGAAAGGAGGGACAGGTGGGTCGAGCCAAAGCCTCATAATGTTTTCATAATGAAGAGATCCAGCGCCTGATTTCAGGCAGTGTTGCTTGCTGATGCCTGAAACTTCAAAAGAAAACCCTGCAAAATGGTGATTACTGAATTGCCATTAAAAGTTTACTGTCCTCATTTCTAAAGTGGTTTGCCTTCTTAATGACTCAAGTCAAAAAGCCCTTGCAAAAAATCTTTAAAAGAAGGCAGACTCATCCGCACAGCAGGTGAAGAGATTCGCTTTTAATCAAAAAAAGTTCCTTTTTCATTGATTACAAAAGTCGCCAATTTGCCAGAGTATATAGGAGGTTTAATGCAATTTACAAAAGAAGATTTAAACTTAACACTGTCTCAGCTTTTACACAGTTAAAGGAAATCATTGTGTCTTGCATTCAGACCTTTGCGGCTCTACATTTAACGTCTCTCATCTTCCCCTCTTTCCTTTCAGTTCAAGTATTTGGTTCTACATACGGAGGTATTTCAATGTCCTGAATGTGTACTTCTTGTGTAAAACTACTGCACAGGCTGAGCATAAATGTGAACCGCACAGTTTGAACAAAGGCTCTACGTGTCATATGTAATATTATTTTGTCCTTTACGTCAGCAGCCATCAGTAATTGCTGACCGCTGACTTAGACATTCCGAGGTGAAGTCTGTGTAATTGCCCTTTATGTGTCCGCGCCATAAATTGTTGGTACGTGTAACCTACAGCTCCGACATCATTAGGAAAAACTGTGTACTGCCAAGCGTGGACTGCTCAGCCCCAGCAGATGGACGCGGCAGCGTGCAAACAGATGTGCGTGCACGTAGGCTGAAAAAAGAAATCACGGATGACAGATGTGTAAAATTTGGCTGGGATGGGAAACTTAAATTTGTGGCCTTGGGCAGATTAACAGGGGTTCTTCAGTCTGTCAGGTCAGGGTAAAAAAGCATAAACTCACGTGTGTGTGTGTGTGTGAGAGGGATGGAGACAGTGACAGACAGGGTGAGACAGAGTGTTTGTGTGTGTGTGTGTGTGTGTGTGTGTATCTCCTATGTTTGACAGGCTGGTTAAGCGAGATTGGTGATATTTTTACATCCTCGTATCAAAAGGCGCCTTTCCATGGTCGGCATGCCTTCCTGTCACGTTGCTCCCACCCTCACATATTTCCCATATCTCCCAAGTCTATTTGCTGCTTCTAATTTTTTATTGTACTGTAACCACCTGCCTTCCCCTGCCAAAGGCCCCGGGTCAAGGAGCCTGTAAAAACGTAACTTGCAAAGATCAATCCCCGGCTCTCGCTCTCGCCTAGGATGGCTGTGAGGCTCGCTCGTGCCTGCTGCAGGCTCCCATTACCTAATTGGAATTGAGAGGCATCTGGCCCGAGTTTTTGTCTGCACTGCATTCCTGATAGAGATCCAAACTCCCACCCCACCCCCCTCCATCACCCCTCTTGCAAAAACACCACCGTGCAACCCCACCATCCCCCCACCGCACACACACTCATCTGAGCTCTATCTGTGCCGTGTTGTTTCGCTCCTCCTTATGAGTGATCACACATCCGAAAGGTTTGATAAGACACAGAAGATGGAAGACATATCGTGGCTGGCCAGAAGCAATCCGAACATTGCTTCAGTTATGAGACGGGTAAAAGGTACTGTGACATCATCTTTGTTGTTTTGTGAAAACTGCAGCTAATCCAAAAGTCTCGGCTTGCACAAGTCATGGTAATTTTCAATTCACCATATCTCAGGATTGATGATTTGGGCCACAGAAAATAGATTGTGACTCATGAATATGCATTACTACAGCAGAAAGAAAGCTTTGCAAATGACCCAAATTGGGACAAGGGGACCGTGGTGGAGACGAGTATTCTGACTGCAAAGAAAACTGTTAATTGGAGGAGATAACGATTACTTTGTTCCGCTCCTCAGCATTGTCTCTCATATTGAATATCTGCGCACGACCAAAATGCAAATGACGGCAACTCTGAATGAAATTCAATGGTGCCAGGGAGGACACAGAAGAGACAAATTAGGCCTTAAGTGAACGAGTACCAGAGGTTTGATTAGACTTCAGTCCTCCCTCCCATTTCTCTTGATTAGGCCCGTCTTGTCTCGAGGATGCATCTGCTCTACGTCAGAACGGAAACGCCTCAAACTAAACGCCCTGCAGCATGGCAAGCTGTTTGTCTCGCATGGCGATCACCTAAACCGGCACAACAATGAACAACTGTTATCAGAGAGACAAATCAGGCAGGATTTCCGTCTCTGTCATCCCATTGTGCCCCAGAAAAGAAGAGAGGAGAGCGGCACACAGGAAAGATTCATCCCCAGGACAAAAGGCAGAATCACATTCAGTGATCCCCCAGGAAAAGCTTGATGTTTCACTCTCTGCTATGCCAGCAGCAGCACTGGTTTGGATTTGTTGTACCAGTGTTGTACAGGTCAACCAATGAAATTATGAGTGCACACAGATTAAACGCAAAATGGATAAATACTATATGTCTATATTTTAGAAGTGGCAGTGCAATAACCATCATCAATGCAAATACCGCATGAACAGAATGACAAATATCACCAAGTCACAGATAACTCAATACAGAATTTTTTGCAACATAAGCCACTCTTAAAATCTGTAAAATTTCTAAAAAATCTGCAGTGCGCCTTATCAATACGCTTTATGACTGAATTCTTGCGCTGCTTACTGCCCTCAAACCAATATTATGTGGTACAATGCGATCAAAAATCTGTCAAACTGTTTTAAAGCAACTTTCCCAACTGACACAGGGATGTTGTATTAAAGCCAGTCCTTGTTTGAATATGGGTTGTAACGTCAGACAACATTATAGAACTAATTATGTACTGCTGGCAAGCAACCATCATCCAGCATGTGGTCAATGTTACCTTACCATAATTAGACGCCCAGTCACCGTTTCCAAATGTATATCATAATCCAAACAATCAAATGCTGAAGTGAAGCGTTGTTCAAACCTCGCACTAACTTCAGGAGTTCGCTATCGTTAGCAACGATAAACCAATCAAAAAACATTATGTAGTAAGCTTACTTCTGCCAATTTTCGTAAAACCAGTACATACTGTGCTTCAACATAATGTAACTGCCTGGGCTAAGGTATCTGTGCTAACGGTGGCGCAAACTTTCACGAAGCTTGAACTCACATACGTTTTATCATGCACCTTATACCACTTTATAAGGTTCAATGTTTGAAAATAGACCTGTTCATTCATATAGCGCCTTATACAATGCAGTGCGCCTTCTGGTTCGCAACATACAGCAACAACATGCTTGCAAAACACTGCATGCAATTATTTAAAGAAGTGGTAATACACTATTGTAACATGTTACTTACACTGTCAAGCTGGAAAGAAAGTCAGATTTGTTTTCACAGGACTCTCAGTTCTATCATTACCGTTTATAAGGTTTACTGATAAACAGTCCGACAAACAAAAATGTCAGTACTTATGAAGAAAAGACGGTTTAATTTTTCCATTTTGACTGAGCAATAGCATTTACCTCAATATTGCATTGTCAAAGCACTCAGTGCGATCCGTAATCCCCTTAGTGCTCTTATTAGGTAAAGTTGATGAAAAGACATTAAGGGGAGAAATTGATTCTCATCATAAAACAGCATCATACCTGATTCATCACGACGAACGTACCTCAATACTTTTTTGCTATTTTGACATACTGTTATCTATTACAAATATTTAGTCCAGCACATTTACACACAAGCAAGCACTCAGCAGTGAGCACACCTTCGCCTCTGCATTTAGAGAATAAGAATCAATGACCTTGGTCTGCTCTTGATGTGGTAAAAAAAAGTAAGTTTCCAAAGTTTTCATAGAGTGTGGATTGTTGAATCATTGGTGGATTTCAACAGCAGAACTGACAAGAAATGGGAACGCACTGAGAGGAACTGTAAGTAAAAGTGTGCCAAAATGGAAAAAAGCATTTGAAAGCAGGTTAACAAGAATGTTGGTACTTTGCAATAATGCCCAATTCATGTCTGATTGACTTGAAATTTTCTCCTAGTGTGTACCTGATATTGTTGAGCTCAACCTTTAGTCATATCACACTTACGTGTAGCTCCAATACTCAATATACATTCTGGACCAGTTGTGGCTGCTGATGGAGAAGGCATCCTGCTCACTGAGTGAAGGTGAGACTTATTGAGGTAGGATTTTTTTTGTATATTCGTTTGAGATGAACTCTGTGGTTCTATGTTAGCCTGAACTGAGGGAAAGCATCACTTTCAGGCTGTCGACTTCCGTCCCGCTGCCTTCTGAGGCAATGTACCGCACCTGTCTTCATCTGCACATCCTGGAGAGTGGTAGAGTGACACAGTAATGGCTGCCTGTCCATGCTGTGTTTAATGCACACTGAGGCGAGAAGCTTTCAGGGGAATAAAAGCCAAGTGGATGAAGACTGAAATACTACAAGGGGCCCAAAGATTAGGTTTTGGCAGTCAAGGGCAGCGGAATCTATTTTTAGCCTCACACTGTCTGTCCACCTTAAGTTATGTGTTCTCCTTTGACAGCTCGATCCTCGTGATGCTCGTGCCTTCACATCTGTCCTCAAATCAAATGTGAATCAAACGGAGCGTTTCACGACAAAGCGAGCGGCCTCTGCCTCATCGCCTCTCTATCTCCCTTCACGGCAGCGAGAGCTTGCGAAGGAGGGCGAGGCATGCGTGTGTGTTCCATCTCACGGAAGCGCACCGATGGGACCTTGATCCGTCGCATCCTCGGCGACAACCTCCCACAATGCCATCTGGCAGGTCTCTGAGAGGATGCAGGCCTGCGCTGCGGACCTGCCTACTTGTTTGTTTGAGCGAATGTGTAAATGGCTGCTCGACTTCGGTTCTATGTGTTTACATATGAGTGGCACCTCTCCAGTATTATACATGTGAATATAACAGGCGCAAGTTATCAACCACCTCTTTCATCTCATAATACCAGCTGGCAGCCTCTTTGTTGATGTGTGAACTCCATTTGCCTTATCTCGCAACCTATTTGTGCACAAATCAGATGTTCCCATATGTCATGTAAGAAAACCGCATAGATATCACTAAGTCTCGATGACAAATAGTGTATGTCCCCAATGATGATTTCAAACGCTGTTTTTTGCTTCGCGGTAGATATTTCAACTCCAGATGTGCTTTTCATTTTGCCTCAACAGAGCATGCAAATAAGCAAAACCGACCTGGTTGCTGTTGTTCGTGTTTCCTGCATTGCACACATTTCAGCTATCTAATTTTAGCCTTCACTTGCGTATTTCTCCCGTGAGGATCACAGCTTTGCCTTGGAGTTATAATAGCATAAATAGCGCTAAATTGAGTCGAGTGAGGCAATTGTTTAAACTACTGTACGATGGAACAGAAAAATACAGGGGCACAGCGGCAGACAATGGAATCCTTGACAGATTTGTCAAGGATGGGAAATGATGAATACAAAGCATTGTGCTGCTTTTGGACCAAAATGTTTTTGAGTCTATTCAACACTCTCTATTCATTAGATGACTTTTTATCTCAAGCATGAGCAAGGTCTGAGTTGCAGTCACCGAGCTGAGAAAATAGAAATGCGAGTGCTTCCCTCCATTGCTCTGACCAACTTTCTTTTTTTCATGCCACAAGAATTTTATGTGACAGAAGCTTTCAGTTTTTCTGTCCATCACCTCATAAGAGACATGCACGATATAAATACACCGTCTGTCCAGATACCCTTGTCTCTTCTCTCACCAATCATCTCTAGCGCTTTCCCTCACTGATTGCGCACGGCCCCGCCCTCTGTTGCCCCGCGTGGAGCCTGGAGATTCGTCTTTAGTGTTGGCCGTGCCTCACCCCTTTTGACTCCGATAAGGACCTCAAAATAGAAACAGCCTTCAACATTCTTCAAATTAGAAAACAGCATAGGGACTTAAGAAAATCTCGGAGCGAACGGATGCAGAGATTTTATTGGATTTGTGTTGTGGTAGTCGTTTCTGGCTTCATTTCTGGGATGGAAATTTCAGTGAGAGGACATGACAAATCTGCGTACGCCAGTGGCAGACTCATATGACTGCAAGAAATACGAATTGAAGGGTTGCTGTGACCCAGCTAGTAGTTTGCTGCGAAAACGAACACTGAAACGTGTCTTTATTAATCAATTCTTCCACCCTAAATGTCATGAGTACATGATGATATATATTGTAATACTTGAAATTTGCCATCTAGCCAATGACTGCACTCATAAAGTATTTTATTGTTTGTGATCTACAGGGGGCGTCGAGGGTGAGCCTCCTTGTAAAAGCCCTATAACAATATTTAGTGACATTTCCAAGTTAATTTACTGTAAAGTAAGCATGTAGAATGCTTGGCGTTTATTTTGTGCCAATACCAAGATTATCAATTCTTCATTATGGCCATGTATGCAGCATACAGCGTTTTCTGCGTGTTATATCAAATCTGAGACATTTTACAACCAGTGCGCATACAGCACTGTATCTATCTATCTATCTATCTATCTATCTATCTATCTATCTATCTATCTATCTACATATATACAGTATATACACAACAGTATATACACACAACACAACGTGTGTG
>OMPJ01046326.1:6456-27499 GCA_900312935.1 Carapus acus | reverse complement strand
TTTGCTTTTTAGCCGGTGTGCTAGAGCTGCCGTCTTCGTTTCGTAGCTGGTTACACTTCTCCATTCTCCGGAATGTTTATTCTTCAGGTGCTGGAACAGATTAGTTGTACTAATGCTTCCGGTAGCAACAGCCTTTAAACATATTTTACAGCGAGGCTTCGTCTGTTGTTCGTCCGATGCATCAAAACCGAACCAGTTTCAAATGACTGAAATAGTTGTGCCTTTCTTTGGAAGTAGCTCTTGTTTACATGCTGCCGCTGCCATGTTGTTTGTAATTGTGTTGCGCGTGGGAGGGGGCGGGCTCACATTGCGCTACGGAAACCCACAAGAAACGGAACGCGAAAAATGTCGAAAAACTCGAATTTTCAAAATAAAAATCGTTTTTAGCTACAAATTCGATAAATCGATTAAATCGATTTTTTGCCCAGCCCTAGTGAGACGGTGACCCAAAGCAGCACAAACGTATGAAAATCGTTCTCACTTTTGTAGGTTTTGTGCAACGACAACGGGCAGTTGTTGCTGAAATGGTTGTTGATGCCAGAAAAAGACAGTCTGTCAAGTTGGTCCCTGGATGTGTTTGTGCATGTGTGTGTGCAGGCTTTCAAAGGCTTCTGTATGGATGGCAAAGTGATCCACGCATCGGGCTGTGTGCAGTACCTCTTCCCGTTCGATGGCGGACGCATCGCCGTGGAAACCGTCAGCTATTTCGCAGGTGTGCTCTCAATATGAGAGGCTGAAGAAAACATTCCATATTGGTTTGTTTATGGATGGTTGGCGGGATAAAAGTATACCATACATGGTTCACACACTTTGTTGCAGACATGTTGAAGGACTTTTGTGTTTTGTCACTGTCAGGTTCCAGGCTTGTGAAAGTGGCCGTGACAAAGGATGGACATCACTTCTACACACACACCGTTGTTAATCCAGAAGAGGGTGAGTGTGGCAGCGGGGAAGAAGACCTCACCGCCCACTAAAATTTACCATTTTTATCGTTTGTGTTTCCACAGAGTCAAAGGAGACCAAAGCGGTGAGGTGTGGCTCCTTTTCAGCGGAGCTGCAGAGCGGAATCCACCTCTCGTACAGCTTCTACGGACCCACGGGCGAATGCACAGGTGGACACCGAAGTTTGAAACTAGTTTTCGGTGACCTCAGAAATTGAGGACGTGTTTCAAATGTGCCTCGCTCCGACAGGGTGCCTTGACCCTGCTGGTGCAGTGAGTCCCCAGCCACCGGACAAGGTGGCCCCACGGACAGAAAACGTCCCACAGACAGAAAACGTCCCCCAAACTCCTACGAACCCCGATTTCACGGAGCCAGCGGCCAAGGTTTCATCTCCCTGCGAGGCACGTAGAAGACGGGATTTGCAAGCATATGCACACACAAGCCCAAAGCACGTATAGCCAGCAGCGTGATATTTTCAATTAAACTGTCCACCACCTTCGAGATCTGCAGAGGAAACGATTGCACCGTATTATTCACAACATTCCAGTTTAGGTTGAGCTGAGACCTTATGATGGAGAACAAAATAATTAAAATTGTACTCAATTCACTGCACTATTATATGACAGTGTTTATATATTTCTCTGCCTTTAGTCCACAGTGGGTGAGGGCCCGCCAATGTTGCCGTCCCACCCATTCAACAGTCTCGTTTTGTCCGTCCCCAATGGCCTCCTGCTGCAATTTCTCCAAGACGATTCACAAGGTCAGTAACATGCTCACACGGGCGTATTTCCACCCTGCTACCCTCAGTTTCAGGGACCTCTTTATGTCTCTTTAACGTCTTTGCGCAGGTGTGCCGTTGGAGGAGAGGAACATGTTGGTGAGACAGAGCTTCCCCCTGCAGGGCAGAGCGGACAGGCCCCAGGTGAGGGACCCCTTCCTGGCCGAGGAGGTCTCCCGCGTCATCACCAGCCGGGGAGCCGTGCTGCGAAACATGAGGGACGGATCCACTCAGGTACTTGCGTCTCAGCCGCTCCGCATCATTAAAAATGTCCCGTCCAGACAAATGATTAACTCCGGAGCCCCGGGGTCAAAGGGCACGCAGGTCACTAATTGCAGCCGCGTGTAGGTGCTGTTTGCCGATGGCACCGTCAGTGTCTGCTGGGATTCTGCTCCACCATGGCTGGCCGACGCAGAGGTCAAAGAGGAAATTGCCTCGCAGGACAGTCAAGCACTCAACGAAGGTGAGGCTGCGGCAAGCGACGGCGCCATTACCGAAGGACCCCGTCTGCTAAATGGGTGATTAAGTTGTGATTTCAATGAATCAGTGTTTGAGCACCTGTGTCAACTCTTTTTTTGTACAGACGAGAGCTGCGAGGAGGATGCAGAGCCAGAGGAAGTTTGCTGGATCACCGCAACACCCTCTGGATCTCGAATTTGCACCTTGGGGAGCTCTCATAAGCGTGTAGATCTCACCCCTCTGCTCACCTTCAGATGTACCGACCCGGTGTCCCAAAATGTAAGTATTGGAACCAGTCGTGTGGACAGAGGTGAGCACATAAATGTGAAAGCTGGGTGCCAATCTCATGCGGCAAGAAGGAATAAAAGCAATCAGCCAAGGGCATCATTTTCGCAGGGGGCCACTTTAGCAGGGTGGTTTTCCTCAAGGGGCCTGTTGTAAATTGTAGTAATAAAGACGGGATGAGTGTGATTAGGAGTAGAATGTAACTACTCATATAGAAATAGTTAATGGTAAGTATTTATTACTTATTCAACTCATAGATATTATGATATTTACATTTGTGTATTTTTATTATGCATCATTATGACATACATCCTTGTAATTTACGAGATTAACAAACCTGATTTAATCAACAATCATCAGTTAACAATCCATCAACAAGTTAACAAGCTGGTTCCTTCACCCCGTCCATGTTGGCGTTTCTTGATAAACTGACGTTTTGAAAAGTGTGTGTCTGGTCGGGGCACAAGCACTTTGCCAGTAACGTAATCCACATTCATTGTGGGAGATGAAGTTTGTGGGTCAATGCAGGCCTAGATGATGGAGAGACTTACCGGTAATTGTCCACATAAAATGATGAAGTGGGCCGCATTTGGCCCATGGGCCTTCAGTTTGACACCTGTGCTATAGGCAGACTACCTCTCATCTCTCATGATATCATCTGCTCAAGGTTGTCGCGTTGAGAAATCACAATATGTCCAGAAAACACAACACCTGCAAGCATAATTCATTTTTGCTCAGCATACTGAAAGCAGTGCCTTTGCTTTGTTGCTGCTGGACTGCTCGTCTGTGTGATGATTTGAAGCCCTGACAGAAGCTGCTCTCGGTTTTCTTGTGTCAGGTGATGGTGAACCGGGAAGATTTTGTTGTGTCCATCCACTACCCAGATGCAACTCGCATCGTGGAGCACGCAGATGGGACCAGGATCACCAGCCTGTACCAGGAGAGACCAGTCAGCTCGCCCGCAAACACACTGCAGCACACAGGTGACCCCGACAACAAAACCAGTGTTTGTGTATCTCAGTGTCTATTTCACAAACTGCTACCCACACTAGACGTTGATTTGGATTTTCAATTTCGTAAAGTTATCTCTTCATCTCTGCGACATATTAGGGGAGCTGCCTCTAACGCCTGAGTGTGTGCATTCGGGGTTCACACACTCCGTCGAGGGTGTGTGCGAGAACGAGTGTGTAAAATCGCCAATGGACAACTTCTGCAACGGCGACAAAGACGCATCAGAGGAGGAGGACGCTCGAGGTTCTTGTGCCAGTGTCTGTGAAAATTGTCCCGACAATATGGACCACGATGTTGAAGAGAGTGTATGTGTTGGCGAGACTGAGGCGGGAATTGATGCTGACGATGAGGAGGAGGGTGATGATGGAAGAGGGAGTGTATGCGAAAGCGATAATGTGAGCGTGTCCAGCAAGGAGCGAGTATTCTTGGTGGAGAAGGACGGCTGTGCCTCGGTGGTGATGTACCCTGCGCGACACACTGCAGACGTGGTCTTGGCAGACGGAACGGTGATCACAGCAGGCAGTGAAGGAGCCTATCAGGTGGCTGCATTTAATGTCACATGCTTGATATTAGTTTTTCGGTATCAGATGTTATATTTCAGTATCTGCTGTGTTGCATCGTTTCATATTACAATGGAAGTTCTAGATGTTCACACACATACTATATTATAGATTGCAGTGGGTGCTTAGCACACTAATTAGTGACTCGGGGGAATCTATGATCTGTTGATCCCAGTAAAGAGCAAAAGAAATTCGATCAATAGGAAAATATACAGACAAAAAGGCAGGATTAGCAAGCGCAATTATATAGCAACTAATCTGCCAAAATATATTAAGTATGAAATTTAGTAATAGTTTTTCCGGAAGAAACGCAAATCAAAGAGTAGACACAAATTACAAATTGATGAACTTAATAGTAATATTCAGCCGGTATTATTAATAGCTATGTCAATGCTAACAACATGTCATGTAACTCAGGTTTAAATTTATGGGTCATCAACACACTCAAGTCATGATGGCTAATACAATTAATAGCATGTAATCAGTGTTAATAGCAGTGATGCGCTATTAATGCTCAAGACTGGTGAGGCACTGACTCCATCACAATCAGATTTACAAACAAATGAACCCTACTGAGTAGCTTATTCATCGTTTGATTGGGAGCAGTTAACGGGCATGTTTAAAATCTAGAGAAGCTAGATAAAGAATAACCTAATTGTGCAAATCACTGGTTAGATATAACCTTTCATTTTTTCCTCTTCCCTCACCTGCTTCCCTTGACTGCACGTCTCTTTGAAACACATGTTAAGTGCTAAATGTAGTCTATCACAAAAAAATTCACACACTTTGTTTACATACAGTTTCTCACGGCGTATAAAATCTTCCTCCCAATGTTGACTGTCTCATCCATGTTTGTGTGTGTGTGTGTGTAGGTGTTCCCAGCAAGCGCAGGCATGCTGCGAATCCGTTCAGATGGGGTGTGTGTCTACTCATCTGACCCCCCTGTTACCTCAACCCCAAAGGATGACACCCTCACTGGCCAGCCAGGGATTTACATCATGAGTCACACAGACGTGGTGCTGTGCGACGTCACTGACCTGGATGGAAATCGCTTCCAGGTTAGGGAGGCCACCTCATGCACAGTTTCATCTGCAGAATACTCAAAGCACATTGTGGGGGTACAGATCCAACAACCGTGCCCCAAAATAGACCCACGTGCCTCGCTGAGCTGTGTGTTAACCGAAACCCCCAGGTAATGGAAGATGGACAGGTGTCCGCCGAGATGTGCAGGTCTGCTAGGAGCTCAGTGGCAGACGTGAGGGAGGAAGTAGGGTCTGAGAAAGACTCCAAAATGATGAAGAGTCCAGAAAAACACCAGGAACTGAGCCCCAGGTAAGCATCCATACCTCATATTTAACTCACTGAAGATATATCTGATTCAAAAAAGGGACAAAAATTATTCTTCCAATTGACTTTCAGATTGTTGTGAAGCACAAACATACAGTATGTTCTACAAGTGTTGTTTTGTTTTGTATTACAGGCTGTTCATGGTGCACAAGGACGGCTCCAGCACAGAGCTGCTCAGCTGCCAGACTGTGCATCAGCTACTATGTCAGGCCTGCTCTGACTCCACCATCACACTGCAGAAAGAACCACTGCCAGACACCAGAGGTGTGTGTGCAACTGCATCGCAGTTCACCTATCGCGGTCTCAGTACATTGCGAATTTTTACAGCTGCTCAATATAAATTCATATTGCTTTTTCCTCTGCACATCGCAATTTTTTGTGAATGAGAGAAATTTAGATTTTCGTAAAATTGGATGATTTCTGTTGAGGAAAAAGGCATTTTCTAGCCTAGGTATAAGAAATACAAAAAATACATTTCAGTATCAGCAAGGTAGCTTTTAGCACTCCATTCTATTTACTCTGCGCTCACATTTGCAGCATCTTTATCGGTGTTGTGGAGCGTTATTTGGACTTTTGTGTGAAATTGTAACCTCGCTGAAACCCTTGCGATGCCGTCAAAACGTACCGTCTAAATCATGGCAGCAGTGATGAATGATGAGATTTCAAAGCAAAAGAATGTGTCTGCATCTGTCTGTGTCGCCCAGATGAGTTTGGCATCACCATCCTGAAGCCCAGCTGTCCGAGTGTGTGGTCCCAGTGGTTGCCAGGGAAACAGAACTCCGACGTCACACCTGGCACCCTGAGGAGCAGCACCTGGCACGATCTCCCTCGAGGGGAGGTAGAGGAGCACAGTCCCACGGCGTTTGCACATGCGTGGGGAGAGGCCCTCATGTGCTCAGATGCATCAATGCTTTGACTTGGCTGTGTTCCCTTGTATCCCAGAGGAAATCGCCGTCCCTGAGTTTGGACCTGGGACAAAGTTTGTCCTTAACTACAAGTTCCATTGGTTCCCTCGCACAATGTCAACCTGCCCAGAGCAATCTGGAGGATTTGGAGATGAGGAAGCTTCATCAATACCGACCTGTGACCACACAGCTGAGGGACACTGTGGACATCAGGCTAAAGGTATTACACACCAAGTGGTGCTGAGTTTACAGTGTGTTTACAGTCATATTCAATACGTAAATGTTCACTCAATCCAGACAGAAGCACTGTGAGAATGTTGTATTTATGCCTGAAATTCTGTCTTTGGGCATATAACAGTAGAAAGATGTTGAAATGTGTCTTTTACTCGAGGAATACATTGAGAGTTTGATGGAGAGGGAGCAGCGATTAAGAGAGATGATGATTAAAGACCCCAGGACCAAGCAAGAGAGTAACAACGCCAATGATTTACTCAGACTTGTCTTGGTCAGCACACACACACACACACACACACACACACACACACACACACACACACACACACACACACACACACACACAACCGATCTGACCATACTGTGTGGACCACGCAATGAGAAATAATTCACAAAAACACTTCACTGCAATGGCTGCCCGTGCTCTACCAGCATGGCCGGGATGAAATGCAAATACAATTACAAGAATGACACAACTCCATTTATATGATAATGATGTGTTCTCTTACCGAGACAGAACATGGAGGGTCACACCATTGACAGGAGGACTTCAGGTAAGAGACAGCCTGAATTCAAATGTCACTGTGTCCACAAATCGACATCTTTTCTCAAGATGACCAAAACGTGGGATTTTGTCAGTCGTGATTTTCAAGGGTGTGTCTCTGCTTTGTTTCTCTCTGTAGACACAGCCAGTGTGTACAGCCAAAAGACTGAGCAGTCAGTACCTTCAGAAGACACTCATTTGCCAGCCGAAAGCAGGTAGGAAAAACGTGTGTGTATGTTTAAGAGTGTAGACAAATATAGCACATATACATTTATAGTGTATGTGTTCCTGGATACAATTTAGAATAACCATGAATAATTTTGCTTTGGGGGATGTGATGCTCACACTCACATGTCCTCTTCTTCCTCCTTCTGGCCAGATTCACTCGAGGAAAAGAATCAATCTGGACACCGAGACTTGTGCGACAGAGGTAGAGCAGAGGTTATCCTGTAATGAATAATAAACACCCTCTAAATCTTCCAGCCCTTTCAAGGTGAAACGCAATAAAACATTTCAGTGGCAGCTCCTGCTGGAACTTTTGTGTCTCTGCTGCAGACAGGAGCTCTGCAAGCAGAAGGCTGTGAAAGAGGCTCTGAGGAAGAAACCCACTGTTCCATATTTCCACAGAGAAAATGTGCCACTATGCCAGGTATCTGCTAACTGGATTAGCTTAAAAAAGTAATATGTCTTACTTTTTCAGGTCCAGTTCCAAAGAAATGTAATTTCTATTGCTTGTTTTCTAGAGATTTGTGGAATATGACACACCAAGTTTGAGGAGTCGCTCCATGGATCATTTCCACATCCTCAAGTCAGGCACTGGTAAGGACTACTCATAAAATGCCACCATGGCGGGCTGAACGCACACAAACAATATATTATATGAAATTAAAACATGCTGAAAATAGGTGTTTGTGTTTCATCACAGTAACACGAAGCACAAGCCTGATGTCGTCTATTGCAGCAAGGTAATTTTAATAGGAATTACTGCCTCAAAACACATCTTTTTGACATGTTGCGGACAAGATTGATACAAGCACAATTTTTCAAAAAATCAGAAAATGATTTCACGCCGATTGTTTGCATTTATTCAACTGTATTTCTCTGTGGCTGTTTTTTGTTTGTCCTCATTCTCTTAGTTATGCTGGAGAATCTGATATCATGGTGGCAAAGAGACCCATCAGGGCCACAACTGAGTCGTTTGGTCAGTCTCATATTTTCTAATAGTCTCTCTGTTACTCAGCTTCCTCTGTTGGTTTTTACTGAAACTGTTCCTCAGTGCAAGACGCCAGACAGAAACTATGTCATTCCACTATTTTCAGCACCAAAGGTGGGATGCACAAGGTCGCACAGAAGCACTATAAGTATAACTTTCAATAGAGGTTTTGTGGGCTGCTTGTACTATAAAATCACACTATAAATACTATAAAATTCGAAAGAAAGCACTGTCGTATTAACCTTGTTCCTTTTGCCAGCAGTAAAACATCAACGACCACAACTCAAGATACATGAATGTTGTGTTGTTGTGTTCATCACAATCAAATTTACAGACATACAGTATGAACCTTACAGAGTAGTTTATTCACCATTTGACTGTCTGCAGCTAAGTGGTTATGATTTTCTTTCTTTGACATTTTGTTCTCTCCATGTTGTCAGGTGAGGCACAGCCTCTCCTGCCTCTGCTGACCACATGTCATTGGTGTGTGCGTAACTGTCTTGCAGGAGGACGAAGCCTAAGAGACTCGTATGAACAACGCAAGTCAGTGCAGCTGAATGTTGCTGGAAAGCCAAGATGGACTCGAGGCAGATTGCCACATTCTTTTCTCAGATCTGAAACTTCAAGCCTCCCAAGTCGTCAGGTACGTGGACACACACAGGGCTGCGTGTGAACAAGGTCACAACATGAGCAATATCCATGAGAAAGCCTGAGAACCTTGACTGGATAAACACTTAAGTAAAAGCCAAGGCGAGTGAATGTCTGCAGTCAACGAGTTCTGTATGGTGAGAATTTTTTTGCTGGCAGTTAAGATGTATTTCTCACTCATGGAAGCATGTTCTCCACCCCTCAGTTCATCTCAGCACCAGAGGTAGCGAAGAAAAAGTTCGCCCCTCATACTCCGAGCACGACAAGCACCACTGTCAGCGTCTTCGAGCTCCTGCCATCCAGCATCGACTTTGGAACGCTGAGAGAGGGCGCCACCTGCAGCGTCACTGTGGTGATGAAGAATGTGGACTTTGACACACACAAGTAAGACACGAAATGATGAATAGATAATGGTGCACATAAAGGTCAAATAGGAAGGTAGTTTATTGATCGGTTAATATGGCGATCCAGGGAATTAAAGTTGAAATACAGCTTGAGGTTCCAATTAAATGAAATTTATCATTGTTATGCAAAGCTGCAAGCATAACCTAAGAGCCAGATGACAATGAGTATGAATCAATGGACTCTTAACACAAAACAATGTAATCATGGCTGCCGTGTGTTCCCGCTTTAAATCAGATTATGCAGTCACGTTATTTAATGTGTGTTGTTTCTTTTGTCTGTGCCCCTGCAAGGTTCCATGTGAAACAACCTCCCCCTGCCACAGGCCTTCACGTCATCTACAACCCTGCACCTGTACATTGCCAGTTTGCCGTGATGATGAATTTCAGCTTTGTTTTGCGTAGCACAAAGTGTGTTACCATAGGTACAAATCTGCTGCATCTGCACAATGTAACCTTCATCTCTCACTGTCATTTTAGGTTCGTGCAGGTTTGCATGTTGAACTCCAGGTGAAGCTGTTTGCCATGTGTGCAATCCAGCAGGGAGAAATAGAGCCAAGAGACTATGTGGCCACCAATGTTATCATCCACACAGATACAAACACACTCTACCTCCCCATCACGGCTAATATCCTTACAACACCTCCTCAGATCTTCAAAAGGATAACTATAACAGAAATTCTAATAACTAGCTATCATTCCTTATTAAATCCCATCATTAAATCAGATGTAAGTGTTGGACCTTAACCTAATCATTTACCAATCCTTCCTGAGCAGCTCTATGACATTTGGGTTCAGGGGAACCCTGATCTATCCAGCAAGAAAAGGGTCAGGTTCCCACTGCTGCCGCCCGGCCCAGCAGCTGGACAAGGAGTCGCAACATCACCTAGGCGGCCATCTTGTGGCGACACGGCGGGAAGTACAGGTTGGTATCGTACAAGACAGACAAATATACTGTAACGTCTTTTTTTCTGCTGTAGAAAAGATGAAGGCAAGATGGTTTTTGTTTCTATAAATTTCAGAGTATCCTGGTCCATGTGCCTTTATGGATCTGTGAGGCATACACAGCACCATCATGAAATTTGCATAATCCTACGCAATCACCATACAGTTTCCATTCTGCGTGACATATGAGATATTTCACAAGCTTTTTTTTCCTTTGACATTAGATAAACTCTTAATTGACACCAGCCTGTGTGTGTTTGTGCCGCACAATAGCTAACCCTCAGCGGGCCAGATTGGCGTCCTCTTCGCTACATTATAAAACTACATCATCTTTAATACTTGTTATGACTGTTGTATTTTGTCTGTGTCTCTGTACACAACATCTATTGCATGTCTGTCCGTCCTGGGAGAGGGATCCCTCCTCTGTTACTCTCCCTGAGGTTTCTTCCTTTTTCTCCCTGTTAAAGGGGTTTTTGGGGAGTTTTTCCTTATACGATGCGAGGGTCTAAGGACAGAGGATGTTGTATTGCTGTACAGAGTGTAAAGCCCTCTGAGGCAAATTGTAATTTGTGAGATTGGGCTATACAAATAAAAGTGACTTGGCTGCAGTATTTTTTTCTAATATTGACAAGTAGGAATACAGTATATGTAGGATTATTTCATCCAATTGCTCTGATCTTCTCAATGTATCAACTATTTATAGTAACGGGGTGTTTCAGTGTGTGTGTGTGTGTGTGTGTGTGTGATTGTTTACAGGGGAGATGGCCTCAGGTGAACGAATCGTGATAGATGGGGGTGTTATTGGGGTGTGACGTCAGCGGGAACACAAGATAGTGTGCGGTCCTTAAAAAACAACAGAGTTCAGGTACATTTAAAGCATTATTTTAGATTTTTCACATCTTCACCTCGATTAACAAAAATCGTGAGGTACATCAATCTGTGTTTTCGAGTGGCGCGAATTTAACCGCTATGATGAAGCAATCTCGTACAGCCTCCCGCGCGCGCGAATTTCAGCGGCACGCGCACGCACGCACTTACGTACGCGCGCGCAGGGGCAAGTGACGGCGCAGAGTGCACGGAAATTCGCGAGGCACGCCGCGAACTCCGACAACGTCTTTGACCGGGGAAGGTGAACAATGGAGCGGCGGCAGGCGCCACGCTGAGCCGCTGGCTGGGAGAAGTTCCGGTGGAGGGGAGGACATCACCACGGGAGTGAGCGACCCAGCGAAGGCCGTCGCTGATTTCTTCGGCGAACGATGACCGTATGCCGCAGGCCCCGCCATCGTGAAACTGGATACGGACTTGCGGCGGATGGGGTGACCGAGCTCGCTTCCCCGCCGGGGAGATCCCTGCCTGCGGCCGCTAGCGGGGTCGGACCTGCCCGTGGTCGGTTGTGAGAAGAGGGAAGCAGCGTCAAGATGACGGAGGAGGAGACGGCGGCGGCGGAGGAGCCCATTTTGGAGGAAGGGTCGGGAAGAGAGCAGGTAAGGAGGGAGATTTGTGGGGTTTGACGGGTTTTTGCTGTATTTTCACCCCCTACATCACCGGCGGGACGCACACGTTTTCGCACCGCCGGACGCAATGGACAGTGGACAGAGGCTCGTGGGGACATAGAAGTTGCGCAGATTTTGCCTGTAATATTATTTATGTCATCAGTCTGCTTGACATCCCAGGACGAATGTGTGAGCGTGTGTGGGTCACGTATTCCCCCGGCCGGCCGTGTGTTTGTGTGCATCTGTCCTGCAGAGCAAGGACACGGGACAGGACCTTGGCTGTACGCTGAATGGTGATGAGGACGTGGTCGTGCAAACAGCAGGGGGCGAATTCTAAAACGCTCCTGCGTGTAAAATCGAAGCCCCAGTCCCGATAAACGGGGCCAGTGTGATGCATTCCGACCCGAGCAGAGCGGTGTTGGTGTTTACCGTCTATCAGCTGGCTGATGAAACGCTGACATCACGGCATGATAAGCCAAAACACTCAAATCACTGTAAAACTCAGTTCGGGTGATTAGATCAACCTTTAGCACTAGATTAGAACCAGAATTGGAATCGAGATCGGCTTTGTCGGGCAGGTTTGTGCTCACAGACATGTGATTAAACCCTGATTCTTTTGCGGTCTTGCGTCGAAGGTGAGTTTCAAAATATGATGAGTTTCATACTGAGGTGCCATTTCACATCTCAGGGTTTTTGCATAACAACTTTGTTTGGTCCAAGCGTACAAAAATTATCAACCAAACTGGATTGCGTCCTCCTCAGCAAATCTTCCCCCAGCACCTCAATCAAAACACGTGTGGCACAGATAGTAGCTCAACCTGAGAGTGTAAAGACATTTATTGAGCTCAATTTGTAAAACCTTTTTTTCCGTTTTCCACATGTGATCCATTAGTTTTAGTGGCACCTGAGTGGCCCACACACTCTGACACACAGACACTGGCCCCTTTTACCTCTTTGACACAGTGATGTGGCAGCAGCTACAGACTTGAGGCTCCACCTCACAGTCAGCGCTGATGGTGACTCCTGTCCCGCAGGGACGGTGGTCAGCTGTTTTCTTGTCTCTCAACAGATGGTTGATTGGGTTTGTGTCTGGGGTCTGACCGGGGCCATTCCAGGACATTCCACTCTGAATTCTCACCCAATTTTCACTGCTAAAAAAAGGCACAAACACTCGACGCAGCCACCCCCATGCTGTACCATAGTGCTGGTCATGTAGCGGGTATGATTCGTGTCCGATATTCACGCCACCTAGAGCCGAGGTCATTCGATTTGTTCTTGTTTTGCAGAGTGTGACAGTCTTTAATTACCTTTTGGCAGACTGCGCAGAGCCTCTCATGCAGCCTCTCCAGTGGAGTGGAGTCGCTCAGATAGGTGGAGTGGTGCAGTGATGAATCTGCCTGTGGAACCTTCTCTCATCTCCATAGATGATCTCTGGACCTCAGCCAGACTGATCTCTGGATTCTTGGTCACCTCTCTCATCCGGGTCCCTCTGCACCAATCCTCCAGTGCAAGGGAAATTGTTATTGCAGCTCTCTCTGAATGTCTATTTTTCACCTTTTTGAACCTTAAATCGCTCTCATCGCTGACCTCCACAAGCAAAGCGATCTTAATTATTTCCACATCATTCATCGTTAACTGATAAAAGTGGTGCTTTCTCAGCAAATATCATTGATGTCCTGGATGCTTTTACATTTGAGTTTTTGTCATTTAGTCTCGACTTGAGCTGTCATTATGGTCTGACTTGCCTCAGATGTATAAATAGGATTGAGAGACATGCTGCCGTCCCACCCAATTTACACCGAATTATGTGTCAAGCTTCATATTGCTCCATTGCAAAGGAGGAGAAAATCTCCTAATACCCGTAAACTTCTGTTTTGTTTGATGGCAGCCCTGGGTGCTCTCAATTTTAATTTAAGGTCTTGGAAAAGCTGTCCATTTCCCAGACTCATTAGGAGTTTATAGCTCTGAGTCCATCCAGCCAGCTGGGCATGTTATCCCAGCCGCTAATAACACTCTGAGATACACAAAATGGCAATTGCCTGATAGATGTGAGTGAAATTAAATGTGAAATATGAGCAGCAATATGATTTTTGAAGCTCAAGTATCTGTGAAAATTGTTTGTGACATCCGAAATTCTGAAAACAGGCAATTTCAGCTAGATATGTCCGATAATATCGGCCCACCGATATTATCGGCCCGATATTAGCATAAACACGTAATATCGGTATCGGGGTTTTTTTGCTTTAAAACCGGTAAAATAAAATCAGATAAAAATGAAATAATGCTTGCATTACACCGGAATAGTGCCTATGCGCTCCTGAAGCATGTACCGGCGCACATATCGGTATCGGCTGTTATCGGTAAATTGAGAGTTGGACAATATCGGCATATCGGATATCGGCAAAAAGCCAATATTGGACATCCCTAATTTCAGCTATCACGTATAGCTTACAGCCGAGGCTGAATATTGTACTTAATGTGGCCTCTCATTGGATGACTGTACTGTAGACAGCAATCCAGCAACCAATTGAAATTCACGATTCATCAATCCCTCTCAAACAGGCTTGTGGGATCTAAATCATGTGTTCAGTTTCTTTACCGCACAGATGCCACGTTCAGTTTTCAATGGAGTGTGTCAGGGATAGGGCTATGGTTAGCAGCAGGGTCATGGTTGGGGTTAGAGTAAGGGTAAGGGGTAACCACGCAGGTTCCCCCTGTATGTAATCGACCATGCCACTCAAAAGTCACTTGACAAAGCTGCTAAGGATCCAGAAAAGTTCAGACTCCAAGAAAAGGTGAGTGCATGATAGGTTAAAACAGAGGCAGAAAAACAATGGTGTTGCTCGCCAGTTTTGGGTCAGTGGAGGCACAATTTGATAGATTCATAGTTGTCAGAAAGTGAAAGTGTGGGAGAAAAACCTTTCAAAAGGTTCCCGACCGCTGTGCTGGGGAGGAATTGTAAGGGGGCTTCACCTATCTGCCATTTTCCACATCTGTTGAAGGTTGTAGAACGAATCCCCTGCTGATATTGGGGGTTTACTGTACCCGCGAAAGCACAGGGCACAGATTGGCGCAGCAGGCACGTCATCACAAGTGAAAACTAGTAGATTGGTGCCTCGTGTTTAACGGTGCCGTCCCACTGATGTGCCATCCCAGAGCAACGCACACAGCGCCATGCAATGCAATGAATTCCATCTGCATCTGTTCTGTGTCGTCATTATTCTCTCAACTTCTACACTTGATGTCCTCCCTCAGGGAGGAAACTCGTCGGGGCCTCTCTTCTCCGTCTGTTGGGTGTATCGGTTATATTTTCATTTGATGTCGCCAAATACAAAAAAACTGCAGACAAACTGCTGCCATGGAAACACACTACTCGGTTTGTGGATGGCAGTTGGTCAGCGAATGTCTGGTGGATGGAGACAGCAATCGGCAGCCCATAAACTGCAGATTGACCTCCATCACAGGGCAGGTCTGCATTTTATGGCTCGGCTCCACAAGCAGATAATGACGATGAAAAAGCCGCGAGATGCTGCGCATCACTCAGCTTTTTCAGACGTGGGGCAAATATGTGCCGATACCACAAAAGTAGAATTCCGCGCTTGTAGGTTGGGATTGTAGCGGAATAGTGTCGTGCCTCTCCATCTTGTGTGTGTGTGTGTGGCCTTGTCATTTAACCGTGACATTCACGCTCGCAGAAACCTAAAAATGGATGTGCTGACTACGATGCGCCGATGCAGTAGTGGAACAGCAAACATGCAAGAGCACATGGATCCTCCCCCACCTGAAACCCGATGCCAGAAAGTGGCGGAATAAGCAAATATGATCGCGAGTGTACTTTGAATGGCGGACATGAGTCAGCTGTGATTCTCTGAAGAAGTTGCACCAAGAATTCTTTCCTTCGATGGATGTTGAATCAACAATGACAATTTGAATTTTTTCCTATCAATGTACATTGCAATGGTACCCTTATAGATCCCTCCTAATGAACTTCTACCTCATCATATGTCTTCACAGGAGTCGTGACGAGCTAATTCTGGCACCACTGTAGGTGTGACATCCGCACTGACCGCTCTCTCCTTTTTTTTCCTTTTTTTTTGTGCTGGTGTCAACGGCAGTTCTTCCCTCACATCCTCATTTCTTTTGCCACCCACATGCCAGGATTGCTAATTATAGATGCTCCAATCACACCCAAGCCGCTGCATCAGGATGAAGAGAGATGGAGAGGTAGACGAGCGAAGGCACATTTCTCCGTGTAGACAACATCACACAGAGAGAGACCTCTGCCCGCTACTCATTTTCAGAAATAATTGCCTTTTCTCTCCACTGTGATGAGGACTCTCTCAAGTATAGAGCGCGTAAAATGAACACATTGCACCGCAGCTGCTACATCAGAATACGACACGTTTGAGTATTTTCAAAGGCAGTATTTTTAGATCACACAATTCAGATTGAACAAAGAGTATTATGGCGGGAATGTGAGTGATTCTAAGTAGAGATGTCCGATAATATCGGCCCACCAATATTATCGGACCGATATTAGCATAAAAGTTTAATATCGGTATCTAATTTTTTTGCTTTAAAACCGATAAAATAAAAACTGGTAAAAATACAATATTGCTTGCGTTACACTGAAATAGTGCCTATGTGCTCCTGAAGCGTTTACCGGCGCACATATCGGTATCGGCTGTTATCGGTATCGGCAAATTGAGAGTTGGACAATATCGGCATATCGGATATCGCCAAAAAAAAGCCAATATTGGACATCCCTATTTGTCACCTGGTTAAGACCCACTGTGCCTTCGCATAATTAGTGAAATGCATTATAACAGGAATGAGTTAATGCTTAGATTGCTTCCCCACATCATTTTGGAACTGCTGACAACATTGTGTGTCCTTGTTTTGGACGTGATTAAAACCAAATGGGACATAATGCTTTGTTAGGACACTGAGTACTGTCAATTTCTGACAGTATGTATAGTCGTCTCAATTTTTGTCATTATGTCATGGCATCATCTGAGATGGCATCCAAATGATTTAACCATTGTGAAAGATGAAACCTTTGATATCCTCAGTTTCCATTAAAATGCTGCTTCCACGTCCATGGACTCAAGTGCACCTTGCCCAATTTTCCTCTACAGCTGGTCAGCATCAAAGATCTTTTCAAGGCTTGCGAAATTACTTTTGTGTGGCGGCAGAACACTCGCACGCAGGATGCTCTTGGCAGCTAATTGGTAACTTATTAAAAATGCGAAAAGAGAATGAAGTGTGCTGGGGAATTACGCGGCTGAAAGGAGATTGGATGGCAGCTGTATGGAAGACGCTGTCAGCAGGCTCCCAGTTGCACGCGCATGTTCAAAACGCTGGCGGGGTAAACAGAGTGCTCCCACTTGTCACCAGCCTGAGTCAGTCTGAAACACACCAGCTCTACAAGGGACTGACGCTCACACACAGGAATCATACTTTTAGATGCACTGCATACTCAGGAATTTCTGTTTTTTTTTTTTGAAGGGACTGGGGAATAGAGCATGAAACTCGGAGGTGTCCTGAGGATTGTGTTGCTTTTACGGTTCTGAGTCGAAAATTGGTGTCACATAGCGCCTATTCTCAGTAAGACATTCATCCTGTAGGCCAGGTGATCAGTTGGATCTTACAGGTTACGCGATCTTCCTCTGCACACATGCCAACTTGGCTTTGGTTGATTGGCGTATTTTCTCATGTATATTGGAACATTTAATATTTATGGCAAGGATAAGCTTCTCTCCTACTCCAGATGGGCTGTCCCATGTGTAAAGCGTGTAAATAGAGCTTTGTCGAGGCATTGTGAAGACTGCCAGTGACATAACCACATGACTCACAAGCAGACAGCAAAGATGGAGGATGAGGGCTCAGAAATACATAGCATTGGTCTGTTCAACACTCTGGAAGGAAACATCATCCAGGGTTGACTATGGCTTTGACTGGCGGGGAATGGACCAGAACATACAAGGTGAGAGTACCCTGGAGGCACATATATGCTTGATGGTAAATATATTATTCGCTAAGTCAGGCTAATCTTTGCAGAGGAATTGTCACCACACAGAAAATGACTCTGATTCATCAGCGCGCATAATGACTTTTCATGGAAAAGCTGCAGTGATAGAGGAAAAAAAGCATCGGTTACCTCCACTGGGAAAGCTGTAGAGTTACGTTTATGCGTATAACATTAGACGGACAAACGGCTATGACCAGAGCAAGGTGAACAGACAAAGAAACAGATCAGAGGATGTGAACGTAAAGGTTGAGGAGATGTGAGCATTCATACAGGGAAACTCTCAAAGCCCTCTGGTCATACGGAGGAACCGATGTTCACTGTCAAATCTGAAGAGACGCGTCTGTCAAACGCGTGTTTGACGGACAGACGCCGGCTTAGATGTGTTGACGGGTGCCAGACAAACAGAAATACACCAGCGGTGTGCCCCGTGACACCAGCGCAAAGGGGAACAACGTTGGCAACGTGCTGTGCTGACTCCTGTATTTAAACCGCTGTGCACAAGTCTGTGTGTGAGGAAAATGCTGCTAAGTAACGTTTCCAGATAAACAAATGGCAATGATATGCCCCTCACAATGCTACTCTAAACTTAGAACCTTTTTGTGCTAACGTGGCAATGTTAACGATGGTGCCATCAGGACTGCAGTACAGATGATGTCCTTTCTAAGTGTGAATCTGTCCTTTGCAGACCATTTCATTCTGAGTCTGCTGTGATCCTTTTTTTTGTCTGATTTAGCTGCATGTGCCGTGTTTGTTTTGGATGGATTTTAGCTTTTGGAAAGAGAGGTCACAAACATTAATGTTTGTAATTTTTTATATAGATATATAGATATATATATAGAGAGAGATTTTTTATATAGATATTTTTACTTAATTCCCCCTCCATAATACTAAGGCCTTCCTCACTCAATGAACGCTAGTATATCACTGGCCAGATAGAGCTTTTGGCTAGATAGCTTTTAGGTAGCTGGCCCATACATCTACCCATGTAAAGGTCAGAGCACAGTAGAGATGTCCGATAATATCGGCCCAACGATATTATCGGCCCGATATTTGCATAAAAATGTAATATCGGTATCTGATTTTTTTGCTTTAAAAACCGATAAAATAAAAACCGATAAAAATAAATGCGCTCCTGAAGCGTTTACCGGTGCACATATCTGTATCGGCTGTTATCGGTATCGGTAAATTGAGAGTTGGACAATATCGGCATATCGGATATCGGCAAAAAAGCCAATATCGGACATCCCTAGAGCACAGAAATAGAAACTGCATCGCTTTTATTTTTAATGTACCATTAAATAGAATTTGCATCCTGCAGAGCGCATTGACATGCAAGATGCATCTGGCAACAACAGATAAATGATTAAATCATGAGAAAAACAAATTTGAACACTTATATTTACCCTCTTTATTGCCACAGCAGCGAATGCAACAAGCTATTGAGGGAGAATGGGGTACAAACAACATCATGACAATGATCACAAGATTTCCATGAATCTCATTTTCTGGATCGGGGGATGAGTGGAAGTAATGACTATGCACCACTCACTCTCGCAGTATCAACAATACTGAAGTACTCTTGAGCATGTGACCAATCTGTCAGCTGCTTGTTGGCTAAAAGAAGTAACAACCCATGGCTGATTGTTGCGTTGTAAGGATTTTAGTAGGGATGTCCGATATTGGCTTTTTTGCCGATATCCGATATCCCGATATTGTCCAACTCTCAATTTACCGATACCGATAACCGCCGATACCGATATGTGCGCCGGTAAACACTTCAGGAGCGCATGAGCACTATTTCAGTGTAATGCAAGCATTATTGTATTTTTTTATCGGTTTTTATTTTATCGGTTTTAAAGCAAAAAAATCCGATACCGATATTACATTTTTATGCTAACATCGGGACGATAATATCGGTGGGCTGATATTATCGAACATCTTTAGATTTTAGAAGTACTTAATTGTTTTTTGAGTGAGCATGTTTATATTTTTGAGTGTTGCGCAGAACCACAGGGATCTGTTTCAACTTTTAGTTGCTGTGGGATTCTTTTCTCGTCTGAGGTTTATTCAGGAAGACGCAAAGACAAAAGAAACCACCACAGGCAATTTGGTTTCATGAAGCGGTGGCAAAGCTTTGCACAACTAGCACAATGAGTTTGATTGTAGATTTGTTTTGATTGGAAAAGCTTAAAAAAAGAAAAAAACGTCTCAAACCAACCACCGCATGAATAATTTGGACGGATGAGTCTATGAAAACAGACCGAGGGACACAATTAGTCTTACCACCCTCCTCCAAAGGAGGTGTGGCGCTGCATGTGGTGTGTGTAATGCTTGTTGCTAGGGAACGTTACGGGCTGCCAACACGAACGATGATCTGCCACATGGCCATATTGGCGAGGGGATTATGGTATGGATTATGGCAGACCCCCGCTGCACTGTCCAAATGAACAGCTTGCCTGTCTTAAAGGTGAACCTCTGTCAGCAGCAGGTCTCCATCTCCCAGGGACAGTGTGGACAGTGTGGAGTGCATGATTATGCCTGTGGGACGAAGCCGTCTTGCTCACATGCGTAATTGTCGTTATTACATTTTTGAGCAATTTGACTTCTGTCTTGGACTTCATGTCCGTGATGATGGTGAAATGGACTCGCACCACCTTGAAATATATCATGAAAATCTGTCTAGAGACTCCTGCTGTCCATTTTTCCCTGATTGATTGATCAGAAAGAACAGTTGCACATTGGGACTAGGGCTGGGCAAAAAATCAATTTAATGGATTTATCGAATTTGTAGCTAAAAACTATTTTTTTTTTGGTAATTCGAGTTTTTCGACATTTTTCGCGTTCCGTTTCTTGTGGGTTTCCGTAGCGCAATGTGAGCCCGCCCCCTCCCACGCGCAACACAATTACAAGCAACATGGCAGCGGCAGCATGTAAACAAGAGCTACTTCCAAAGAAAGACACAACTAATTCAATCATTTGGAACTGGTTCGGTTTTGATGCATCGGACGAACAACAGACAAAGCCTCGCTGTAAAATATGTTCAAAGGCTATTGCTTCCGGAAGCAGAAGTACAACTAATCTGTTCCAGCACCTGAAGAATAAACATTCCAGAGAATGGGAGAAGTGTAACCAGCTACAAAACGAAGACGGCAGCTCTAGCACAACGGCTAAAAAGCAAATGACACTTCCTGAGAGCCTTACAAACTGTGTGCCTTATGATAAGAATGGAGCGCGTTGGAAAGCGATT
>OMPJ01046323.1:0-15830 GCA_900312935.1 Carapus acus | reverse complement strand
CTCTTGGGTCACAGTTTCTGCACAAGATATCATCCACCTGCCCCCTGTACATATAAATATACAGCCTCCTGTATAGCCATTATACCATCCATCCATCCATCCATCCATTTTCTGCCGCTTATTCGGGGCCGGGTTGAGGGGGCAGCAGTCTCAGAAGGGAAGCCCAAACTTCCCTCTCCCCAGACACCTCCTCTAGCTCCTCTGGGAGGACCCCAAGGCGTTCCCAGGCCAGCAGGGAGACATAGTCCCTCCAGCGCGTCATGGGTCTTCCTCGCGGCCTCTTCCCAGTTGGACATGCCTGGAATACCTCCCTAGGAAGGCGTCCGGGAGGCATCCGATGTAGATGCCCAAACCACCTCAGCTGGCTCCTCTTGATGTGGAGGAGAAGTGGCTCTACTTTGAGTTCCTCCCGGGTGGCAGAACTCCTCATCCTATCTCCCAGAGTGCGTCTTGCCACCCTATGGAGGTAACTCTTTTCGGCCGCTTGTACCCAAGATCTTGTCCTTTCGGTCATGACCCAAAGTTCATGACCAAAGGTGAGGGTAGGAACGTAAATCGACCGGTAAATCGAAAGCTTTGCCGTCTGGCTCAGATCCCGCTTTACCACGACGGACCGGTGCATCGACTGCATCGCTGCCACCGCAGCACCGATCCGTCGGTCGATCTCTCGTTCCATTCTACCCTCACTCGTGAATAGGACCCCAAGATACTTAAACTCCTCCACTTGAGGCAGGATCTCGTCTCTGATCCGGAGGGTGCGAACCACCCTTTTCCAGTCAGGAACCATTGCCTCAGATTTAGAGGTGCTGATTTTCATCCCCGCCATCTTGTACTCGGCTACAAACCGCCCCAGCGAACGCTAGAGGTCCTGGTCTGAGAGTGCCAACAGGACAACATCGTCTGCAAAAAGCAGCGATGAGATCCTGTGGTCCCCAAACTGGACCCCCTACGGACCCTGACTGCGCCTAGAAATCCTGTCCATGTAAATGATGAACAGGATCGGTTGACAAAGGGCAGCCCTGCCGGAGGCCAACATGTACTGGGAATACATTTGACTTACTGCCGGCAATGCGGACCAAACTCCTGTTCCAGTCATGTAGAGACTGCACAGCCTGTAATAAGGGGCCATGAACTCCAACTCCCGGAGCATCCCCCACAGAGCACCGCGGGGGACCTGGTCGAATGCCTTCTCCAAGTCCACAAAGCACATGTGGACTGGTTGGACAAACTCCCATGATCCCTCCAGCATTCTGCGGAGAGTATAGAGTTCGCCCAGTGTTCCACGGCCAGGACGGAGCCCGCACTGTTCCTCCTGGATCTGAGGTTCCATTATCAGCCATATAGCCATTATACCCTCCATGGCTATACAAAAGGACTTACTGATGCAGCTGAAATGCAGAGATCACCTCCATTATAGTCATAGAGGCTTTCCTCTAGGTCATTTGCATTGGTAATATGGTATTCACCCTCAATATGTGACATGCCTCTTGTAATGCCACGCAGGGGTGTATTGCTTTGTTTTATATATCGTATTGACCCAAATTTAAGACGATCCTGAATATAAGACGGCCCTCTTTTTCCCAGACAGATTTTTGGAAAAAAGGCTTTTGGATGACCAAATCTTTTTTCATCAAGCAGCACATTTTATTTGAAAATTCTAATGAATCATTGATAGAAAATATAAAAAAGGACAGACTGTTGTTTATAACTGAATATTTGTGCAAAATGTAGTTCATCCAACATCACAGTGGTTGGGGGGGAATTCAAGAAAAGGTAGCCTGCTGTTAAACATCTAAACTGCATCACATCCAATAACCCTTACCCTTCTGAACATCTGAACATTTTTACGTTAACATCTGAATAAAACAGGCTGTTTTAACAAACTGTTGAACAAAGACAAAGCTACCACAAACTTGCTGTCTTTCATATTCTACGTAACTGAATAACCAGTCTGTAAAATATGACAGAGAGGAACAATCAGATATGCTCCACTCTAAGGAACACTAAAAGTGCCTCTCAATCATATGCTGCAAACGTTTTCTTCTGCACATATTTGTCTCTTTGCATATTTTCTTCATCTGTATTTACAGTATATTCCTCCCTAGTTTCAGAGAATTCTTTAACTCATTTATCTGTTTTGATTTCCTTGTGCGTGACATGCGGTGCAGGGAAACTTGTTTCCATACTGTACATATGACAATAAAGCTATGAATGAATCTTGAATCTTTGCAATTGACCTTCAAGTCAGTGTTTCCAAACCTTTGTTCAACCACGTCACATTTTGATATCGTAAACAGTTCCACAGCACACTGGCGACTATATTTTTGCTCAACCGAAACGAAAGTTGTTGACCCGGGGAAGGGTGCCGTCAACTGTATTTTCGCTTGACCGAAAGATGTTGACGTGGGGAGGCAACAGTTTAACTTTTTCTCCCTGTCATTTACAATCTATTCCTCACCAGCAGCATCCTCTGGCTCTCTGGGTTCACTCTCACTAAATGCACTGAAGTGCATTTCACACTCATTTCCCTGTCCAGTCTCCTTTTCACAGAATGGCGAAACATACTGCCGGCTTGTTCATTTTTCCAGTCGGAGCATGATCACCAGCAAGGAGTCACTCAGTGTATTTTTTACGCAAATGATCCTTGAATGGCTCATTGACGACCAGATCCAACACCTGGAGCTGGGTCGTCATCCTGCCTGGAATGATCACCAGTCTTCTTATGCAGTGTTTTCTTTTTTTCCCCCCACAGGATTGGTGAAATGTTCACGGAACAAATGTATGTTTTTCAGCTATGAATCGTATTTTCCGCAACTTAATCGCACCGGATTGTAAGGCGCAGTCTTAATTAGGGGGTCTATTTCTGTACTTCAGCCATACACAATGTGCACCATATTTTCGGTGCATGCTAAAACAAGGTAACAGAAGCAAAATATGAGTTTGGTTGAACTTCATTCTACTTTTCGCAATCAAATATGCCGGGCTCCCTCTCGTCATTGTCAGAGTCAGTCTCGCTGCCGGGCGGCTGTTCAGCAATGATGCCGGTTTTCAAGAAAGCTCAGACAACAGTCAGAGCAGATACATTAGCCCAGGTATCCACAGTCCATTCACATATGGTGGCGTAATTCACACGACGCTGCCTCCCAGTTGAAGTAATGTGTGTTCTCTCATCTCTCCCACGACTCTCGCAACTTCACTTTGGACGCCCTGTTGACACCAATACCCAGCGGTTGGAGTTCTTTTATCAGTGATGGCAAACGAACCATAGATTCATCGACTTTGAATTCTCTCGCGGCTGATAAATTCCCATTTACAACTGCGTAACTGGTTTGAATTGTGCCTCGTAGGCATGTCTGTTCGCTGATGCCATTTATGAGAATACCCAGCCAAACAAATGTTGTTTTGCAGCATATCAGTAGTGCAGTATATCCAGCGGAGGCATGGTGTTGGTAAGCGTACGTGCTGTACGTAGCTTTATGTAGCTTTACGTAATTTGCTCTAATTGGTTTATCGCTGCCAGCGTACGTAGTGTATGTATTACGTCCCCATCTACGCAGGAAATGGTACAGCAGTCAATCGAGCGAAGCGCTTACTAAAATCACACAACAACCTCTTTGCAGATTTTGGAACTTAGTGTACACATAAAGCACACTGAGTTAAAAGGTGCACTGTTGATTTTTGAGAAATTTAAAGGCTTTAAAGTGCGCATTACGGTGCAGAAAATATAGTACTCACTTTCCTGAATATTCTCTGAATTGGCAAATTTTTTGGGCCATGCAATGCTTTTCGCTGAGCATTGGAGTTATCAGGACGTTCTTTCTGAGCGCGCCATCTTTGCGCGTCACATTCTGTGACTGTGTATCAATCTTAAACATAGTTAGATACCATGGCAGTATTCACCTCAATAAGCAATAAATTAGCATCTTCTTCTAATTAGCTTGTTCACTTGTACAGCTGTCGAGCCACGCTGCTCTGGTATCTTGCTCCTCTCTGCCATTTTGCACCTGAGCTGTCACTCACTGCACTCACTCATTGGGGAAACGGGGAGGGAGAGAGAGAGAGAGAGAGAGAGAGAGAGACGCTGCCAAAGGTATTCAAAAACTAGTCCTCGAAAATGAGACGACCCAGGGAAAAAATATGGTGTTATATTCAGAGCAATACGGTAATTTGATGATTTCTATAAATAGAAGGTCATAAAGGTAGTATCAATGGGTGGATTAATTCGTGTAATTCCCAGGTGCCCAGGTCCCATCTGCTACTGCAGGGAAGTAATTATCTTGAGGCTGGTTTCTCCATCATCCCACATCAAGTAATTTGAGGTAGTAAATAGTCGGCAATTTTATTATGAAATGAACAATGGATATTCACAGAGTGTTCAAAGATGTGTGCGCGTGTGTGTGTGTGAGTGTGTGTTTGTGTGTGTGTGTGTGTGAGAGAGAGAGAGAGAGAGAGTGAGCGGGAGTGAGCAACTTCCAGACCTCCTGTTTTGTTGGCTCTTGTGGCTATATAGATTGCCTCTATGAGTCAAGATTTTTCTTTCATGCAACCTTTTTCATTCTCAGTATCAGTCATGTTTACCAGAATTGTTTCAGACAGAATTATTACGGCTATTGACGTAAGTGTATCATTATTTCTAAGTACTCACCGCTTCAGCCTTCTCTTCTGTGTTTGCCAACATTTCCTGTAGTGCTCGTACAGACAGTGACTGGTCCAGCACAAATGTGCAGATTGAGAGATCTGGAGGTACATTCTGAAAAAATGTGAATATATCAACAACAACAAACCTTACAATCCTACATTACTTTCACAATGTACGTCTATGTCTTTGCACATCATTTGCCCTGGGTAACTTTGTGTGGCTTTGCTTAATTTTTTACTAGAATTATGATCATATCATGGTTAATAATGTACTAAAGAGAGCTCTTTACCCAATTCAGTTTCATCCATTCCGTAATGTATTGACAAAGGAGTCTAATATGTCAATGCCATAATAACTATTTCTTATTGTGAAGGAGAGGCCCACCTCTTGGTTTAAGTGACCTTTGGCATGGCCTTTTGACTATATGCAGGTAGGGGAACTTGAGGAATTTAATGGGCATAATCATGGTGTGACACTTGTGTGAGTACCTTGGAGTTAGAAATGGATTCAAGAAAGCAAAGTCTGTTTCCAAAGCCCTCAGCTGCCAGGCAGAGTTTCTGTTGCTCCTTGTGGAGTGTGGCAGTACACTGGAGGATGACTTCATCATCCTAATCGCACGCACATACACACACACATGCGCGCACGCACGCACACACACACACACACACACGAAAGAAAGAAAGAAAGAAAAAGAGAGAGAAAGAAAGAAAGAAAGAAAGAAAGAAAGAAATAGAGAAAGAAAGTGTATTCATCAAAGCAAATAATTACTACTCGACAACACCTTACTTTTAAACTCAAGCACACAAACCCTCAAAGCAACCAACAGACCAGATTTCCTGCGCAATATTTCCCTAAAAAAGAAAAAAACCTTTCTTACCTAGAGGTAAAAGAAAAGAAGAAAACCAGGCTCATTAATTGGCAAAATCTGTTTATAACCTAACTAGGAGTGCTTAGGATACCTATGAATACCCATTTGTTTGCTTGTTTGTTTGTTTGTTTGTGAGCCGGCCAAGGCCCACCAAACCTGTCCTCTGGCGGCAATGTGACACAGCTGCCTGGAACTTGTGAAACTGAATTTAGATTATTGTAGGATGGACCGGGGCTTTTTGTCACACGGGTAACTTGTCACATTGCAATTATCTTCCCCTCGAAAGGAGACAACCAAAAAGTGAAATACTACTTTGTTTCCTCTACCATGTCAGAGGTCATGTTGAACCATTTTGAACATCCCGAAGTAAAAAAATTCAGCCTCATGTATTCCAAAATAAACCTCTTTCAGATAAAAATCTTCACACTGATGTATGTAGACTTGAAAGAGGAGAGATTAAGGCATCCTTTCGTATCTCAGTCATTGTTTTGGTGAGAGCCAACTTTGAGCTCGAGCTACCTTAAGCAAATATGGGGCAAAGGTCTCAGTCATCTTGGGGTAAGTTGTCATGTGACAACTTATCTCAGAAGGACATGTCTAGAATGTGATTTACTTTAAAACAAAGTGTGCTAATTGGCAGTTGTCATCAAGACATTTTTATGTTACTTTTACGGATAATAAAGGTGATTTAAGGGAGAGGGGAAAGAGAGAAGTCATGGTCAGGTATTACAAAATAAAAACAGAACATGGCAGTGCAGCATCTGACGTGATGCTGAGGGCAATGAGGCAGGTGACTCTAGCTCACTGGTTTTTAACCTGGGTTCGAACACCCAACTCATATGATCCCTGATGACATGCAACAAGGGTTCAGGGTATGCGCAAAAATGTTGCTTCACACCACAAATATGTTTAAGGAGGAATACCTGCAATATGAATATATTCCAATTTTTCTTTATAAAGATTTTGAAGAATACAACCCATGGGGTAATTTTTGACCCCACATGTGCATCTAAGGGTTGATGTCAGCTACTGTATCTTATATCAATACTGGAGGAAATTTACCTCGATTAAAATAGCGAGTCAGGCACCTGTCCCAACTGCAGTGGTTGGGTACAAATCACCACGGTAGGTTTTTAATGCAAAGTTGGAGCAGTGTATAATGTGCAAAGGGTGGCCCCACGAACAGTGTACTCCTGGCAAATCAGTCCATGTGTGCCAGAACTGTTATTCGGACGAAACGTTTGACTGGCAAGGAAATTTGTTGATCCGGTTTTGTTTGATTGTAGCCTATATAAATGGATCTTCAAGTTCTTATTTGAAACTTTGACCATATTTCTGGAGTACTTAGAGTTTCAAGATGAGAAAATACTTTTCTCTTATAGTTCAGCTGATTCTTTTATTTTAAGAAAAGAAAACCGATGTTCGAGGCCGAGAGCTGAAGATAACAGCAGTTCCTAGGGACTTCAGTCCAGTGCATTTGCATACTTTAAATTTTAATTCATTCATTCATTCATTCATTCATTCATTCATTAAATGGCCATATTCACTGACTTTTTCAAATTCAATTACAACTATTCTCAATGCCTGACTTTTGTGTTGATTTTCAGGTAAAATAAGAACCATAACAATTATTTTGTTCTTGTTTTATTTGTTGCAAAATTTAGTGAGACAACTTACCCCATTGTGGGTTTAGTTGTCACAAGTGTACACTCTCCATTGTATTGCCAATAACTTTGCGTTGACACGAATTATGAAAAGGACCTTACACAAAAAATGTACTTGAGACATTCGTCCAATCTGATGTATTGGTTCCAAGAAATACACAAGAGTGTAAAAAGTGTGACAACATGCTCCAGTCTCTCCGATTCAATAATCCACATGATTTGGGCAGGTATGAGAGCTCATCCAAACTCGCAAACCTGAAATCTGAAAATCTGAAATCAGTTGTCTCTGTCTTGCTTGCAAATGACATGTACAGCATTGCAGAAACAATATAGACCAAGTGATAAATTTCTATTTTGCATCTGAGTTATGTACTGTATGTGCTTAAAACAAGCAAGAAAGAGGTCATTTCCTGGTATTCTAAGAATAAAATTGTGCACATGATATTGTGCTCAAATCAAGTAACAAAGAAATACAACAGACTCATAAAGCAAAGTCTTTGGTTGAGGTTGACTGCTGAAGAGAAATTTCCAAACAGAAAGAGGAAAAACCAGCTATGAGAAGTTCAATTCTTCATAGTATAGATAGTGTAGCTCTCGTGCCAGTATCAGGACCGGGTTGTGTCTGGTTGGTAGGGAATTACTCATCGGGCAAGGCGCCCAACCCCAACACTTTCTCCCTGGCCACCAAACTTGGCTGTCTGTCACTACTGGGTATGTAATTTGCATGATTGGCATAAAAATACACTTGGATGTCTGTGCTATGCGCAGAAGGAACATTATAAATATTTCTGTATTGAGCAAGTCAAAACGCCACATATATGCACGATAATGACCACAAAATGGGTGGTTCAGCATGCACTGGTGAAGATCTTTCATGAAATCACTCTCATTATTATTGATTCATGTTAATCCAATAAAGAATTAAATGCACAACGATTCTCGATGATATGCAGTGGGAGTTTGCATCAGCATATCACAGCCTAACTTCGTAAGATGTGCAATGGTCTGTGAAACTTAAGCCACACTCCTTGCTGTCCTTCTTTGGAAATCAGGAAAATAAGGAAAGCTTTTTCTCTGTGACCCTGAGAAGTCCTCACAGTAACCTACATATTGGAAGTTGTGCAGGTGTGTGTGCATGAAAAAGAGAGACTGCAAGAAAGATTGTGAAACGCCATCTCATACATCATGTCAGTTGTGAGGTGTCGAAAAAGGACTTTGTGGGGCAGGCTATTTCTGGAGGACCAACCTAGGGCAACACACTCACGTGCCTGTGCACAGGTTGTGTGCCGCAGTGTTGTGAGAGGCTTGCTGAGTCTCAAAGACTAAAAACTCTGCTCAAAGTCCAACTTAATGTAGAGTGTCCCATTTAAATAAATGCAGAAAAAGTCACCATAACCTTGCTATAGCTCTGTGATCCTCGATTAGACGGAGATCATCAAATACAAACATGAGTGTTTGGGGTAAAAACAATATATAAAGTATACATGCAAAGTAAATATATGAATGTCATATAAAACATATTTTTCAAAAAATGAAAGATGTTCAGAGTGAAGTCAGGAGTATCAACAAGGTGTGCATAGTTGCAACATATGTGCAATGGCAAACACGAATATGGTTCCCTCTCCCTTAATTAAGCAACTTTACTAAGGGGCAACATAATCATGTCTATCTTGGATCTCCAACAGCGCCCATGCATGATTGACAAAAGTACATCACAACCTTTATTTCTGGGCAAAACTCAGTCGATGACATTTGGTGAATGCAGCAACCAAGTCAGCACATCAGTACTATTGTACTTTTTCTGATTGTTTGGCTTTGCTACAAATTAGACATGTTATTCAAAACATGAATCAAGACTTGTACATCTAGACCAGTGGTTCTCAAACTTTTTTCAGTGATGTACCCCCTTAAAAATATATTTTTAGTCAAGTACCCCCTGACACGGGCAAAACATTTTTGGAAGAAAAAGAGGTACAGTGCTGTAAAATCACTGTCTGATTTATTAAAGCCAAACAACTTATATCAGTGAACCTGACAAATACATCCATATTGCAAACATTGCATGTAGAAACAAAAAAGAAAAACAGAAGATGGTGACCACCAGGAAGGCATAAAACCAGTCAAAACTGAAATATGCAGCTTCACGTACCCCCTGCAGTACCTCCACGTACCCCCAGGGGTACACGTATCCGCATTTGAGAACCACTGATCTAGAAAGTCCCTTGCAAATTTGATAGACAAAAGTTTAACAGATGGGTCGGGTCAGCACTAAATGCAAACATATCAAACATATACAGAGAAAATTATTGAAAGAAAAGCAATAAAACTGCAAGGAATTCTTGACAAATACGACATAGAGCCCTTGAATGTCATTCAGTAAAGAAGTACTCCGTGTCCGTGTCTTATCAAACACCCAGCACTCTCTGTCAACTTTTCTTTTCTTTGGTCTACTCATTGTTGCAGATGGATTCAGAGCAGTAGCAGAGAAATACCGCAGGGTAGCTCTAGCTGCCAAAAAGTCCATCTATCCATCCATCTTCCACTGCTTAGCCTGGGCTGGGTTGCGGGGGCAGCAGTCTCAGAAGGGAAGCCCAGACTTCCTCCTCCCCGGACACCTCTTCCAGCTCCAGTGGGACATGCTAAGAGCACTTCCCGAGCAAGGTGTCCAGGGGGCATCCGGAGAAGATGCCCGAGTCACCTCAGCTGGCTCCTCTGTATGCGGAGGAGCAGCAGCTCTACTTTGAGCTCCTCCCGGATGACAGAACTCCTCACCCGATCTAGCAGAGTGCGTCACGCCGCCCTGCGCAGGAAACTCATTTCGGCCGCTTGTATCCAAGGTCTTGTCTTTTCAGTCGTGACTTCAAATTCATGACCATGGGTGAGGGTAGGAACACTAGGAACGTAGATCGACCAGTAAATAGACAGCTTTGCCTTCCGGCTTAGCTCCTTCTTTCCCGCTGTTGGGGCTCATTCCCCGGGTTGGGGCTAAACAGCAAGCGCCTGGTGGCCAAGTCTCCGTCCAGGGGGCTCAGCCGGGCTAAGTCCAAACAGACGACATGGGCCCGCCCTGCCGTGTGCTCACCACCCTCAGGAGGGGTCATAAGGGGTTGGTGCATAGTGGTCTAGGAGGCGGTCAACGGGGCTCGGCGACCTAATCCTCAGAAATATCATCTAGCTTTTGGGGACATGGAATGTCTCCTCACTGGAAGGGAGGGAGCTTGAACTGCTGCAAAAGGCCAAGCGTTAACGACTAGGGGTCAGCCTCACCTCTTCCCACAGCCTGGGCTCTGCATCCCAACTCTTTGGGAAAAGCTGTACTCTCTTCCACTCTGGAGATGCCTACAGGGAGAGGCAGCAAGCTCGAGTGGGCTTACTTTTAGCCCCCCAGCTCAGCCGTCACTTGTCGGAGTTTTCCCCAGTGAACAAGAGGGTTGCGTCCCTGCGACAGGTCTTCCACTGTTGTTTTGGCATATGGGCCAAACAGAAGTGCAGAGTACACATCCTTCCTGGAGATCCTCATACTTCATCTGGGGACTCCATCAGTCTACTTGGGGACTTCAATGCCCAGGTGGGCATGGCCCATCCCCCAGGAGGAACAGCCATTAGTGCACTGGTACCAGAACACCCTTGGCCGGAGGTCGATGATCGATTTTGTAATCGCATCATCTGACCTCCAGCTGCATGTCTGCATGTGTTAAAAAGCTGTTAAAAGCTGCCAGGTGTGGACGAGATACGCCCTGAATACTTCAAGTATCTGGATGTTGCAGGGCTGTCATGGCTGACATGCCTCTGCAACATCGCATGGCAGTGGGGGACAGTGCCCCTGGACTGGCAGACCGGGGTGGTGGTCCCTCTATTTAAGATGGGGGACTGTAGGGTTTGTTCCAATTACAGAGGGATACTCCTCATACTCCCCAGGAAAGATTTTTCCAGGGTACTTGCAAGTAGAATCCAGCCGATAGTCGAACCTCAGATCCAAAAGGAACAATGTGGGTTCCGTCCCGGCCATGGCTCTGTACTCTCCATAGGGTGCTGGAGGGATCGTGGGAGTTTGCCCAACCAGTCCACATGTACTTTGTGGACTTGGAGAAGATATTTGACCGGGTCCCTCGTGGTGCTCTGTGGAGGGTGCTCCGGGAGTATGGAGTCCATGGCCCCCTACTGAGGGCTGTGCAGTCTCTGTGCAATCGGAGAAGGGGCTTGGCTCGCATTGCTGGTAGTAAGTCAGACCTGTGCCCAATGCATGTTGGCCTCCAGCAGGGTTACCTTTTGTCAAAGGTCATATTTTGTCACCTCCTCTCTCCTCTCTATCGCTCTCTCTCACTTGTGTACATCCATGCCTGATTCATGCATATCATTAAGTCTGCTTCTTCCCCGCAGTCTGTGTGTCTCATGCCTTGTCAATCCGCAGATTGCAGCCGCAGCATGACTAGCAGTGACTGACTCGCTGCTCTGATAACAGATCGCCAAAGCGTCAAGGCCTTGCTCCTGGTGCACGTGCCGTGTTTATGTTTATATTTACATATATCTACAGTTTATATACAGTATATACTAAATTAAATTGTGACTTTGTCACAATCACTTTACTTTACTGTACTGGGTACTGTATCTGTATCTCTCTCTCTCTCTCCCTCTCTCAACCCGACCAGTCATGGCACATGGCTGCCCACTAGCAGCCTGGTCTGCCAAGGTTTCTTCCCACGTATGGGGAGTTTTTCCTTGAATAATGAGCAGGATTTCAGCGCGCAGAGCCAAGGGCCGGCGGGCATCAACTTTAGAGAACATAGGATCCAGTCGCTGCTTTTTGCAGATGATGTTGTCCTACTGGTACTCTCAGACCAGGATCTTCAGCCGAGTGAGAGATGGCTGGGATGAGAAACAACACCTCTGAATCTGAGGCCTTAGTTCTTGATCGGAAAAAGATGGTTTGCACTCTCCGGACCGGACCTGAGATCCTGCCTCAAGTGGAGGAGTGCAAGTATGTTGGGGTCTTGTTCAAAAGTGAGCATAGAATGGAATGGGAGGTTGACCAACGGATCAGTGAAGTGGCGGCAGTAATGAACCTTGTACAGGTTCCGTTGTGGTGAAGAACAAAAATCAAGTCACTGGACCTGATGCGCCTTCTGGTGGAAAACCCAGCATTACAGGACAAGGTCAAATGAATGCAGTCATAATTATGAATGCTGTAATAATGAATCTTTGGTGGGCCTGATTAAAAGACAGACAGGCCATATGTGACCCACAGATCTATACTAACAACCTTGCGTCAGTGGACCACTCTATTAGACTTCCTAAGTTGGCTGATGATATTACTGAGTAATCCTACAAACTGGAGGTGGAATGACTAGTCCACTTGTGCACACGAAACCACCTGCAGCTGACCACCTGCTCAAAACCATCGGGATGATGATGGAGTTAAGGAGACATCCTACTCCAACAAACGAGTCAGTTTACAAAGAGACTGGGGAGCAGCATGTAGAGCGCTGTGATCCCAGAGCGCAGGGCTGCTTGAGATCCCTAGAATGAGTAGAAGTAGAATGGGAGGCAGTGTCTTTAACTATCAGGCTCCTCTCTTATGGAACCATCTTCCAGTTTTGGTCAGAGGGGTGGACACCCTCACTACCTTTAAGAGTAGGCTTAAAATTTTCCTTTTCAATAAAGCTTACTGTCTGCCCGAGAAAGAAGTGTCATTTAATGTAACTACTCATTTAGGAATATCAATTTTTGAATCAACAATTTTTAACTTTCAACTAATAAATATCCCAGTTGCATAGATGAATAAACATGACACGTATTGGCCAATATCATGATGTACATCCTTTTGTTTTATCAGGAGAAGAAAGCTGAATTAATCAGCAATCATCAGTTAACAATCAATCAATCAATCAATCAATCAATCAATCAATCAATCAATCAATCAATCAATCAACACGTCATCAACCTGGTTCCCTTTCTTTGTCCGTGTTGGTGTTTCTTGACAAACAGACATTTTATAGAGTGTGTATGTGGTCTGGGCACAGCTGCCATCACTTTACTAGCAACATGATCCATGTGCATTTTGGGAGATGTAGTTTGTGGGTCAATGCAAGTTTAAATGAAGGAGACTCATGCTGAGTCATTCAGGCGCTCTTGGGCAACACACAATGACACTTTGGGCCACATTTGGGCCATGGGCCTTGAATTCCACACCTGTGGTATATTTACATCACACAGAATTCATCTAGATCAAACTATTTTTTTTTTTTTGTATGGTAACTGTTTTCTTTTCCTCGTTGCAGGAAGTGCAGGGTGGCAAAGTGAGACTTTCATTGTGCAGGGAAACTTGTTTCTTTACTGTACACATCACAATCAAGCCCTGAATCTTGAATCTTGAACTGAAAGTCATTCAAGCCTGTGTGGGCCAGATACAATGATGCAGCGGGCCGCATTAGGTCTATGGGCCATTTATTTCGTCCGCTGACCTTGAATTACACCTGTCGTACACTGAAAGACATTCAAGTGTGCATGGACCACATGACGCAGCAGGCCTCATTTGGCCTGTGGGTGCCTTGAGTTTGACACCTGTGATGTAGAGGGTGGGAAGGAGGCAAGAAAGAGGTAAATGTCAGTGCCAGTACCGAATTTCTTAAAGAATATTCCTGACTGAATTTGTCTCTCTGAACAGAATATGCATACTAAAAGAGTGCTGGCTTACCAATGTTGTGATTGGACATATATTTTGGTACATTTGTTCAGTGTGTGGTTCCTCTATACTGCAACTGATCTACTTTCAGTAACTCTTACGATTGTCATTTACAGATTCTCAGCATTCAATGCACAGGATGGAACAGAGAGGGGCACTCAAAATGTAAACAAATAATCAATGATGAAAGTATACAATAGTATTACATTGAAAAATTTGTAGAAAGGTCACACAACCTACAATAAAATCTTCAAAAATCGTCAACTGCGAAGTCCTATGTGACGGCAAAATTAGGCAGTCCCCATTCTCTCTCATGCACCTAACAAGCTACACCACTACTCCTCATGAATTGTAAACATACAATAGACACTGTGGGTACCCTACCTAAGCACAACGTGACATATGATGTCTGCATGTGGCTGTTCAGGTGGTTCAGTGTATGATTGTAACTCTTGAGAGTGTGTCTTAGGGGTGGAGATCCTGTTGACAGGGCATCACCACATGTTTAATACAGAAGTGAAGTGAAGAAGAAGTGAAGTTTTGTGGGCAGCATTGCACATCTAGTGATGAATATTTTCTTCAGTTTTGATCCAGAACTGTTGCTAATGTCAGCCTAATTACTGTCATTACTGTCAGCCTAATGTTGAGTTGAAATGATCCTTTGCACACTCAAACAGAAGAGTGAAAGGCTCATTTGACTGTAGGTGTCAATGAAGAGATGCACCTGCAATTCAAAGTCGACAAAACAAACAGAGGATGTTGTACAGGTTTATATATCATCAAAACACAGGTGCAGTACTTTTCAGGTTGTACATATCAAAACAAAGGTGACGGTAAGGTGCAGTTTCTCTCACCAGCTCCCTATGCAACTTTGAGGTGCAGTGGAAATGCAAACCACAAAGAGCACAAAAATTCTTATACTCAAGGAATGAGTATAATGAGACAACCTACCCCATGATGGGGTAAGTTGTCACAAGTGCATGCTCCCGCTTGGACTGCCAATAACTTTGCATTGATATGAGATATGAAAATGACATGACACAAAATATGTACTTGAGACATTGGTCTTTTATCTGGGAAACAAATTTTGATGTATTGATTCCAAGAAACACACAAGAGAGTGAAAAGTGTGACAACAAGCCCCGGTGTCCATTACAGCATTTTGCATTTTGATGAAATAAAAGTGAATGAAGCCAATTTAAGAAAATAGGTATGCTTTACAAAGCTACTGCTTCATTTAAAATATGTTTGCAAAGTCATCAGTGGGGTTATAATAAGTATAGAGCAGGGGTCACCAACTTTATTGAGACGGGAAGCTACTTCATGGATACTGAGTAGGGTTGTAACGGTATGAAAAAATCACGGTTCGGTACGTACTCGGTACAGGGGGGTCACGGTTCGGTACATTTTCGGTACAGTATGGGAACAAAATGCAAAACCATTTTCTTCCACAGCGTGTTGTTTATTGAACCAAAACTTGTCAATATACAAGCGGAAATCGTAAATAAATTCAAAGTGCTGCTTGGTACCATTAAGTTGAATTAAATATCCTCAAATGATTATCAATGTTACAAATTAAAATATTAAAATTGAAAATGATAAATTCCTTTCAAACACTAAACAAAAAAATCCACAAGTGCAGCACTCAGCTCCAGAATTCTAGTGATACAGTATTCAATTTTACTCAATCTTCATATTTTTTGCCAAGAAAAATCAGTTGCCCGATCGGAATTGTGATTGAAAGGATGCTTGAACGCAGATAACATGGCTTTGCGCTACGGGGGCTTTCTTTCTTGTCCCGGTATCTTAGCACTTGGGTGGTGCCGTCTCAGGTGAGTGAGCATGTTTGAAGTGTTGCACGAAACATAGCCGACCTAGTAAAACAATGACGACATACCACCTTCGTTTTATCCACTTGTTTTTTTCCGTCGCAGGTTTTCACTGGGAAACCAAAGTGCTCCCAAACGGGTGATCTTA
>OMPJ01046322.1:7706-23741 GCA_900312935.1 Carapus acus | reverse complement strand
AATTATATGTAATAATAATAATTAATAATAATTATAATAATAATAATAATAATAATTATATGCTTGATATTGGCATTAAAATGTAATATCGGTATCAGATTTTTTGGCTTTAAAACCGATAAAATAAAAACCGATAAAAATAAAGTAATGCTTGCGTTACACCGAAATAGCGCCTATACGTTCCTGAAGCATTTACCGGTGCACATATCGGTA
The DNA here is from genome assembly GCA_900312935.1 of Carapus acus. NCBI lineage: Eukaryota > Metazoa > Chordata > Actinopteri > Ophidiiformes > Carapidae > Carapus > Carapus acus. The sequence goes on along the minus strand of OMPJ01046322.1, from coordinate 23,528 downwards.
TCGGCCCATATCGGTATCAGCGAATTGAGAGTTGGACAATATCGGCATATCGGATATTGGCAAAAAGCCAATATCGGACATCCCTAAAGAGGATATTTCATTGTGTTTCATTTAATCCGAGATAAATACAACATGAACATATCATGATGACATTAAGAACTTTTATGTTTTTGACTACTATCTTTCCATTTCCACTGCAATGATACAATTCAAATGCACAACTGGTGAACCAACATTGATGAAATGATAATGTAAAATGCATGTCATCAGATAGACCAGGGGTCGGCAACCCGCGGCTCTGGAGCCGCATGCGGCTCTTGAGCGCCGCCCTAGTGGCTCCCTGGGGAATTTTCAAAAATGTGTGACAATGGAAAAAATTGGGAAAAAAATTGTTTTGTTTGTTTTAATATGTTTTTTCTGGGGGGATAAATGTGACACAAAGATTCTTAGCATTTTCCAATGCAATAAAAATGTTAAGAATAAATATCTGATTCATTAATAAAGCTTATATAAGGCTTTTACATTTTTTTGCGGCTCCAGACAGGTTTGTTGTTTACTTTTTTGGTCCAATATGGCTCTTTCAACATTTTGGGTTGCCGACCCCTGAGATAGACTGTATGGAGACCATCAGCTCAATCAGGCAGTTTCATTTGTATATTTCATTTATATTTTATTAGGGATGTCTGATATTGGCTTTTTCGCCGATATGCCGACATTGTCCAACTCTCAATTTATCAATACCGTTAACAACCGATACCGATATGTGCGCCGGTAAACGCTTCAGGAGCGCATAGGCACTATTTCAGTGTAACGCAAGCATTATTCTATTTTTATCTGTTTTTATTTTATCGGTTTTAAAGCAAAAAAATCCAATACTGATATTACATTTTCATGCTAATATCTGGCCGATAATATCGGTGGGCCGATATTATCGGACATCTCTATATTTTATGCATGCTTGTTTGTTTTCAGTTCACCCTGACACAGGTGACCCATTTTATATAGAGGTGTGTGTAACTGGAGAGGACCACCTCACTGTGTTTATGGACACATAAACACAGTGTGCTCTTCTTCCCTCACAGTATCCTCATTCCTACATAACATGTCTCTTTCCTCCTCCACCATCTACTATTATCAGGCCGCTTTCCTGTTCTTCTCACCTCACGGAAGACCAAACAACTTAACACGCAAGATGGCTGTGACGCAATTTTTTTGTGCCAAAAAATGTCCTTTTCGCTTTACATTTGAAGATAGGACCATCATGAGAGAAGAGCAATGTCACCCCGGGATGTTACATCTGAATGTTTGTGCTAGGAGTGGGGTACGGACAGCGACATAATGCTGGTAGATGATGCATATTCTTTGAGGCCGACTTCCTTGGTTGTGTAAACGGAGAGCCTAAGTGCCAAATGAGGCGTGATTCCAGGATTTCAAGAGAGACGTAGGAAGTCCGGTCGTACGCTCTCATGAGCAAGCAGCCATAATCCTTAAATTCAAAAAGGCTTGAAACTAATTCCATGTTAAAGAAAAAACAAACAAAAGAAGTGTCAGAGGTCTTGTACTTTGTTCTCTACCTTTCTTTTTGGAGCAGGTGGAGGGAAAGTCTTTGTCCTCCACTTTGACAGAGGGTCTGTTGCATTTCATCCTGCAGAAAAATGACCGTCTGGCTCCAGAACAGAGTCTTGATGGACCAGGAGTGATGTCCGTCTTCACTGGAAGACCAGCTGCAATTGAAAAATTTGAGAGGCTTGAGAGTTGGACTTCATTTGTGACATGGGAAAACTGCATTGTAACTGTCCATTTGGGAAAGGGAAAAATTGCCAGTTGTGTGACTGCATTCTTACTTTTTGCATCAATGAGCCTCTCGCGAGGCGCCGTGTCCGAGGAGGATAGCTGCTCTTTGACCTTTGCGATGTCCTTGGGGTGAAGGTAGTCAAACAGACTCTGGCCTATCAAGTCATTCTGTGGGCATTGATGGGCAGAAAGATTTATGAGCACAAAGGAGACAAACCAAAACACAACATTTGTGTCTATAGTGGTCATCCCATGATAGCATTATGCCGTCTAGCCATTCTTCCCTGAAATTTCCGTATGGGATCGATGAAGTTCATGCAATTTAGATCTTTTTGTGACAAACCAAAATCTGTAGAAAGGATTGGTGTACCTGGCTGTAGTTGAGAATTTTGTAGACGGATTCAGAAACGAAGAGTATTTTGCCACGATCACACCCAACCACAAACAGGAAACCATCAGCAGCCTGTGTGAAGAGAGAAAACAGAGTGTTCTACACAGTCTTCTACAGCAAAATGAACACATTGTTGCACATTTTCTCGGATAAAAACTGAACTAGGTGTGACCAGTAGGGGTGTAAGAAAATATATCTATACTCGTAAATATTGCGATATTTTATTTGGCGATATCGTATCCATATTAGACGGGACTTTATCGATTTTTTTTTTAATTAACAATTGACATGCAAATATTCATGGCGTTGTTAATTTTTGTGTTGCAGTTAAACCTCCGCCCGCTAAATGTAAACGAGTAACAATAATAATTAAACAAGTGGATACTGCGCAACAAACTATTCAGGAATCAGGAATCTTTTATTGTCATTATAGCAATTGAGTTGAGTAATGACAACTAAGGTGCTGCATTCCGGTGTAAGTAGTTAGGAAAGAAAAGAGTTCAAGATGTTAACTCATTTTGAAGCAACAAAAACGTATTTACAGCAGAAAAAAGTCTTGTATGTTAGATTATACAGGGACTGCATAAAATCCAGTATCTGAGACTGTTGACCATATTTATTTTTGTTGAGTCCTGCAAGCTTTTATTTATTTAGGCAGATGGGTAAATTCCTTTATTGAGATTACACTGAAAAAGTGATGTGGCTTAGTACTTTATTTTTGTCAATAACAGTTAAAATTTTTTGTTAATATCTTAACAAATATTTTCTTAAAATATCTACAGCTTTAATGTAACATTGTTTACATATTTTTTCTTCAATCCTGCAAATGCTTGTATTTCTTCAGCAAGCTGATGTTGAGCATGTAACAGCATTGTGTGTGCTATGTGCTACAGTTCTACAATTAAATTATTTCAAACACTCAATATATCGTTGTTCCTACAGTATCGCAATATATTGCAATAAATCGTATTGTTGCCCCTGTATCGTGATACGTATCGTATCGTTAGATTCTTGCCAATACACACCCCTACCTCAAACTATGCTGTTGAATGTACTTATGTCCATAATGTATATTCTTCCCACCCATGTTTGTCAGTGTGGTTTATCCCGCAGTCAGAGTGTGTGTACAAAGCGTGAACAAAGCTTGTCACTGTCACTGTCACTGACACACACACTCATTCACACGCACACACACACACACACACCTACGTCTCCCGACAACCCCACCCCCACCCCTGGACCCTCGCCATCCACGGTCTACGAGACTAAATTCCACCATCAAACTGCTACTTTTCGCACCGCCACGGGAACACAAGCACACGTGAAGGTTACAAAACCACTTACAATGAAGCAAAGTAATAAAAAAACTACACAGACTTCTGATCAAACAATTGATCAATCGAGCACCTGTCTACATCACAAACTTTAAGATTCTCCCATATAGAAAATAAAAACAGCGCCGACATATTAACCACCTCCAGTTCATGGCTCTGAAGATTGAAGCTCAGGCCTGCAGCCTTGACTGCCTCACTCTTGCCATCACACATTAACAGACTTAACACACACAGCGGGCGTGCACACACACTTGCCCCACTGACACATAAACTCGGGCAAAGCTGTGACCTAAATCCCTACTCTCATAACACATCTTACTTGTCAAACTCTACAATAGTTCAAACTATGGGTGACTCAGACAACAAAAATCAAGCACAAGGAAGAACAGATTTTCTATTTTACATACAGCTCCCTGACGGTATAGACAATTTTACACACAAAGAAAACTTCTCGTCTTTGTGCAGTCAGGTGCTCCAACGCATTGAGCATTTATTTGCTCTATACTTGGTATTTCTACTCGCATTTGCCGGATTGTAACAATTCGATAAAACTAATTCCTTCCAACAGTGACGCAATTGATGACAGAGGTATGAACTTGCTTTATTTTTCTGATTCGAATAGAAACTGCTCCCCTGCCATGTCACCATTTTTTTTTTTTTGAACGATGCCGATTTTAAGCAATAAAGAAAATCCCTCTTTCATGGTGAATCAATAGCATTATCCAAAATAAGCGAACTCATCATATGCCACTAGACAAGTGAAAACCAGCTTCGTGAAAATGTCAAAATTCATTTATTAGAATCGACAGCACAATCGTAACAACGGTTATACTACGGAGTCGTACAAGATAACAATCAGATTACTGCAGTGGTGTGATTATTAATCAAACGGGGCAAATGTGGGCTAACGCTGCTAGCAGCCGGGCTAACGTGGCCGGCTAGCTCCGCCCTCACTGTTTGTAAACACACACATTCACACAGACATAAGACAGACAGAGTGACAGATAGAGGGACTCTGACCACACGGCTAAGGATGCACAATTGATTAACAACCTCTCTTGAGTTTGTATTATTCAAAAACAAACGTTTCCCATCCAAACGCGACGCTGTCATTGGACTCTGCCTAAGCGTCCATGGAGCCTCTTATGGGGTCTCGGCTCTGGCTAACACTACGTTAGCGCCGCACAACCGCAAAAATAAGGCTGTAGTTGAATAACACTAACACGTATATTCACAGAAAACACTCGCGTGAATAATGTATATGTAATATTTCAGACATACTGGGTGATAGCCCGGTGTTACGGTTAAATGGGCGTTGTGACAGTTCGTGAGCCAATTTTTGCATGACAGTGACCGAGCTTCGGTTTTAGGTGATAGCAATCTTAAATCGCGGATTAAATACATAGCTGTGGATAAAATTGAAAAAATCTAAAATAAGCCTTTATTCAGAACAAAATATTTTGAGTCAACGACTACCGTGCGCAGCTAGCTTAATTTTCATCGGTCTTTATTCACGATTCTGACAGCTTTGTCATGCAGAGTATTGAGGGTAGATTATTTCAAGATTTGCTATTTACTCCACATCCGTTTATTGCAAATGCAAAAATCTAATTTTTTCCCTTCTCGATCGACCCACTGTTAGCATGAATTGGTACAGCATACTAAGCAAAGTCGCCCTGCAAGGCTACAGTTACTACTGTTTTCCATGGCGCTGAACGCTGAGTCCACCTTCGCCAGCCTCTACAAGGCCGTCCGGAGCTCGACGGAGCGGGCCGGGGTGCAGGGCTAGTACCTGTCCCGAGGCGGGTTGACTGCCGCTTCCATCGGGCCGGGGGCCGGGGGCCGTGGGCCGGAGTGCTGTGCGGTGCAATTTCCCTCCTACTTCGCCGCCTCCGTGGTATTCACACAGATATCCGCACGGTACCGTGCCGCGACGAAATGGCGCCGGAACGCTTCCGCTTAGCGCTATATATACGGCGCACGTGGCACCGCAGTGTTTTTCCGGTCCACTCGGTTGAGAATCTCATCTCTGATTGGTGAAGAGAGCCGTCTGTCAGGCATAGGCCACGCCCCCGGCCCGCTCAATGGAACACGCTGTTCTCTGTCGTGGTTTCGCCCGCCCAGGCGCGTCTGCTGCTCGATCGATTATTCTGAAATATGTGGAAAGATCGTCGCTGTGAGGCATCGTCGATGTGTCTACAGAAACTAATGTTCCTCTTTATTCACCGCAAGATCCAGAAATATCAATTACATGATATATTTGTTCAGTTCGTACAAATAAATCAGAAAACTCCGCCGCTCCTTTGCAATGAGATGTTTTAACTTTACCGGTTTCAACATTTGTTTTCTTTCTCAACTACAGCCAAGCAAACGTAAAGATCAGCACACCTCGTTGGGTATCTTTATGGATCGGTTTAGTCTCTTACACTCCTGTGTACAGGTATATTGGTCGCTTTCTAAAGAGGTTTTACTCTTGCTCTGTGTTGCTGAGAATGTATGATGCGACACCATCAATTTGTTGCAGGATAAAATAGCGTGTTTCAACAAACGTCATCTAATACATTATCGCTGTTAGACCTCGTAGTCATGAAATATGTTTTTCCGATCCTGAGTTTGCTTTTTATGATGTCATTAAAACTTAACTATATTTTGTCGGCCAGTTTTGCTGAGCAGAGGCAACTCTTTGAAAAGATGATGAATTTCTTTTGAAGCCACCATACAATCTCAAAACCAACAATTAATCCTCAAACATAGCAGATTCAGACATATTTTAATCTGCTGTTGCATAATCCCAACAACAGTAGAAGCCCTGGAATTCAATAGTTTTGACTGCCTGACTCCATGTTGTGCCCACCGTCACCACCAGGTGGCACCTGACTAGTGAATCCCATTGGTGTCCTTCATCACGCTGTGTTGTGGTGCTCCTCCTTCGTCACGCTGCGTTGTGAGGCTCCTCCGTCTGGCGGCCGAAGCCGGTGTTCTGCTTCCTCACCATGTCGGCGTAGAGGCCGTCTCTCTCCAGCAGCTCCTGGTGGTTGCCCTGCTCCTGCACTCTGCCCTCGTTGAGGACAAAGATGTGGTGGGCCTTCTCCACCACGCTCATCTTGTTGGATATCAGCAGCACGGTGCAGCCGGCGACGCTGCTCAGCACAGATTGGTGCACCTGGGGGACCGGGACACGTTTGGAAAGACATGATCTCGCCACCTGAGACTCACGTCAGACCTGCACCATCTCCTACCTGGTATGCGTTCTCTGTGTCCAGGTCGCTGGTGGCGTTGTCCAGAACGAGGATCTTGGGACGCCTGATGAGGGCCCTGGCGATGGAGATGCGCTGCCTCTGGCCCCCGGACAGCTGCCCCCCCCTTTCTCCAGCATCTGGACCACCAAGGAGACAAACAGCTGATGTGAGGCCGACCATCCTGTGCTGAACATCTGCTTCTCAACAAGCGCAGAGACATCAGACGTCCCACCTGTGTCGTATCCGTTGGAGAGCTCGCTGATGAACTGGTGGGCGCTGGCCAGGCGGGCGGCCTCGTGCATGGCCTCGTCGGTGGCGTCCTCCAGGCCGTACTTGATGTTCTCGCGCACGGAGCGAGCAAACAACACGCAGTCCTGGCTCACTACAGAGATCTGGAATGAGCCAGCCAGGCAGAGATGAGGGTCTAAGGGTTTAGGAACTTCAGTGGAAAAGTTGGAGCAGATACTTGAGCTTCTCCATTTCCCTGTGAGAAGCCTGGACCGCCTGGGCATCACGTGGCAGGTGTCTCCTCACCTTGTCGTGCAGATACTGGTCCTTGTAGGAGCACAGCGGCTCTCCGTCCAGCAGGATCTCCCCAGCTTGAGGCTGGTAGAACCTCTCCAGCAGCCTGACGCAGGTGGATTTCCCCGACCTGCTGTGCCCCACCAGGGCCGTCACCAGGCCCGGTTTGATGTCCAAGGACAAGTTCTGGGGGGACATGAGGAATGGATGGAGTCTGGGGGATTTATTTGAGTATTTCCGATATTGAAACATATATCTAGATAGAGGTATTAACCCTTAGATGCACACGTGGGATCAAAAGTGACCCCAGGGGTTGGTATTCCTCAAAATCTTTATGAAGAAAAATTTTAATATATTCCTGTTCCAGGTATTCGACTCATTCAACATTTTGGTGAGACACATTTACCTTGAGCACCTCGCTGTCCTTGTCGCTGTCCTTGTCTTTCCTCCCTGGATAGGAAAAGGTGACGTTCCTGAAGTGTATATGTCCCCTGAGGTTCTCCGGGGACAGGGTTCCGTCCGGAGGAACCTGAGCTTTGCGGTCCAGGTACTCAAAGATCTTCTCTGAGGCGCCGACGGCGTCTCTCACATCCGGGTAGTTAAGAGTGACGGTCTGGGGAGCAGGAGAAGATGAGGACTTGCCTCCATGAGGAAGAAGCGGAAAGCAAGAAGAAGAAGACGAAGAGGACAACGGAGAAGAACTCGAAGTAAAACAAGATCTGATGGGGGTTTTGTCGTGCCTCACCGAGAGAGCCGAGGCAAACTGGATCTCGTAGAGGATGAAGGACACCAGGTCTCCACTGCTGATCATGTCCCTCATCACCAGCGTTCCTCCGTAGCACAGGATACACACTCTCAAGGCGAAGGTGGTGATCTGCGGGGACGTGAACGACGGGGTGTGTGTTCCTGTGTGTGTGCCTCTGTGAGTGTGTGTGCTTGGCCTGACGCCGACTCACACTGCTGGCCCACATGTGTGCGGCTTGGCCCGCCGAGCCTTTGTCTTTGAGCCGGTACGTGTCCTCCAGTCTCTGGCGGTATCGTTCCATCTCTCCGTCCTCGTTGGCGAAGCTCCTCACCGTCTGCATGTTGCAGAAGGTCTCGCTGGCCACCTGGCCGGCTATGGCCATCGACTCCTCCACCTTCACGGCGATCGCCTGAGGAACAGGAGCGCGTCAGGGCCACGCTCACGCCGCCTCGTCGGGAAGGCCGAACGAGAGCCGGCGCCACCTTGTGGAAGTCTCTCATAAGCGCAGGTAAGGCCCAGATGACGGGCAGGCCCACGAAGGTGAGCAGAGACAGCCTCCACGAGTGGCTCATCATGAAGACCAAGAGGATGAGGAGCCGGGCACCGTACCACATGACGACGCTCAGCTTCCCGCTCAGAGCCTCACTCACCGCCTCCACGCCGGTGGTGATGCGGGACACCAGGTCACCTGGAGCGAGGGAGGAAAGGCGAGAAGATGAACAGGACTAACAATAGAGCAGGACCTACAAAGGGTCAAAGGTCAGGATGCTGACCTGTCTGCCTGGCATCATAGAAGGCCATCTCCTGCCTCAGCACGGCCTCCAGGACCAGTGCCTGCATGGAGGTGTGCACGCGGGTCATGGTGACCTTGTACAGGAGGTCACACACCAACTCCAGCACTATGCTGAAACACACACCAACACACAAATCTGACGACGAGGCAGCAGCCGGCAGGGCGACACATTCACAGAACACAACACATCAGGAGTCAGAGGAGGGACGTGGGAGACACGAAGCATCTGAGATGTTCTGGTGCAGGTAATGGTGAAATGATGCACCAGAATCCAGGTCAACATGTCGAATGAGGGCGGCTGTTCTCTACGATTCTGACAGGACAGTAAAACCCCCATTTCCGCCAAGGATCTGTTCCATGACCTCCCACGGATGTGGAGGATGGCAGCTAAGTGATGCCCCTGTTGTAACTAAATAAGTTGCTACGTTGGTAATTTAGTTAATCAATTATTGATTGATTAAAAAAGAAGGGATGTAGGGATGTCCGATATTGGCTTTTTTGCCGATATCCCGATATTGTCCAACTCTCAATTTACCGATACCGATAACAGCCGACACCGATATATGCGCCGGTAAACGCTTCAGGAGCGCATGGGCACTATTTCAGTGTAACGCAAGCATTATTGTATTTTTATCGGTTTAAAGCAAAAAATCTGATACCGATATTTCATTTCTATGCTGATATCGGGTCGATAATATCAGTGGGCCGATATTATCGGACATCTCTAGTAACTAGTCTCAGTCTTGACCTACTGAGAATGCCAACTAATGTACAGTGTACATGGAGAAGAGAAACCTTTTGTGTTTTGTATGCACCTAAAATTCTTTATAAAACTCTGAGTTCCATATTCCGACGTCCTGTCAGTCACTCTGAAGGTACTTATTCTACAGCCCCCTTAATATCAATCAGAGTTTGTTGGAGAAGGAACGATGAATCGTGAATGTTGACTCACTGCTGGCTTCCCGTCTATACCCTGTAGTATAGTGATCAAATGAGAGGCCACAATACTCAGCCAGCTGCTATCATGGATGCTGAAATTAGCACTTCTTTAGAATTTCTGACTTAATGAACTTGAGTTTGTGAATGTGGAACTGTGGAAAGTTGTGCGTTCATGGTATTTCCTGGCTCTGGTTCTGATTGTGACTAGGGATGTCCGATATTGGCTGTTTTGCCGATATCCGATATGCCGATATTGTCCAACTCTCAATTTACCGATACCGATATCAGTCGATACCGATATATGCGCCGATATAAACGCTTCAGGAGCGCATAGGCACTATTTCGGTGTAACGCAAGCATTATTTTATTTTTTATCGGGTTTTATTTTATCGGTTTTAAAGCAAAAAAATCCGATACTGATATTACATTTTTATGCCAATATCGGGCCGATAATATCGGCATATTATCGGACATCTCTAATTGTGACCCTCACCTGGCAAGGCTGAGCAGCATCATGATGGTCACGATCTCCGCGAAGGCGTTGCGTCCTTCTTCGTTCAGGATCCAGTTGGCGAGCTTGCCCGTGTAGTGAGGAATGGCCATCTCACCTGAGGGCGACAGTCACGCTTACAAGGAGCCGAGACCCTGGAGGCCAGAGGGGGCAGCGCAGGGCTCACAGTAGCAGGAGAGAACGACCAGGAGCAAGACGGCGACCACTCGCAGGGAGTAGGGCCGCAGGTGTCCCATCAGCCTCCTCAGCGAGCCGCCGGACGTCTTCCGGCCGCTCACGGGCTTCATTCTTCTCAGGTGAGACGAGACGTGACGACCGCAGAGGAGCCAAGCCGCCACAGTCACAGCGTAGCACTGCAGCATCTGCAGACGGGAGTGGAGGGACGAGATCAGCCGACAGGAGGAGCACCAACAGGACATGGGGACATTATATTCCACGGGGCATATTTGACCTTACTCAACATATCATATTTTGGATCAACAACTCTACGACATGCAAATGAAGAGCAGGATATACTGTATGCTTAACGTGCCACAAATAATGACTCACACAACATGAGTGTATGATTACGATTATGACTGAACTTAACTGGCAATAACTGGAAATAGCTGCCGGTAGAAACAGGTACACGATAAAAAAACTATATACAGTTGTACCTTGACATACAAGAAACTGAATATTTGAGTTTTTTGACATGGGAGCCGTCACTGGGTCCACGTTTTAGTTGGGAACAGGAGCGTAAATCTGAGTTCGGAGCGGTGCTTGGGGACACCAGCGCTAGTTGGTGCTAGGTGTTGGCTGTAGGTGTTGGGAGAAAGGATTTATTTACAACAAGGGTTTAACTGGGACCAAATCCCATTATTCTGGAACGGATTAAGAAATTTCTAGTTATTTCAAATGAAAAAAACTGTTTGATATAGGAGCAGATTGACTTAAACAAATGAAACTCAGTATCTCAAGGTACTACTGTACTACCTTAGATAGTGGAACCACAACAACAATAACAACCTGTGCAACATCAAACATCACAAACAATAATAATAAAAACTACAATCAATATTGTGAATGAGCTGGATTTCATTTTCATCCTTGCTCTGAGGCACTTCAGCGCCAAGACGCTGTGTGCCGGCAGTCTGCCACCCACCCACTGCCAGGAGTGCCAGGTCCAAAGGTGGTCCAGCACGGGCCGGCCCAGCGCCCACAGCAGGCTGGTGTAGACGGGCACGTGGAGGCACAGCACCCCCACGCTGCGGAGGCCCTCCCGGCCTCTCATCCACGGGAGGCTGCCCCCGTGGGAGAGGGAGAAGCCCAGGAGCACGGCGGCTCTCAGCAGCCCTCCTCCCCACAGGGCGATGAAGGGATGAGGGAGGAGGAGAGGAGAGGACTGGGCCACACAGACGGCGTGCACCACACACACGTCCAGGGCCACGAACAGCAGGGGGCGCAAGTAGCTCATTTTCTGCATCCCACCGCCTCTAAACAGACAGGCGAGAAAACAAAGAATGGCCACAGGGGAAGTGAGAAACACCTCACAAATCCAATTCTACCATAAAACTAAAATACATATGTTCGTGTACTTCTGTTCATATATTTTGCTGTGACGTTGTTCGCAATGTCTCCTGCTGATTTTGTGTGGTGCACTGGCTCCTCCTTTGCAAACATCACTTAATTGTGTGCGCACATGTATATGGTGTGTGTGTGTGTGTGTGTGTGTGTGTGTGTGTGTGTGTGTGTGGTGTGTGTGTGTGTGTGTGTGTGGGGAGGGGGGGTTGAACTTTGTAGAAGGGCTCAGCAAACACTGTGTGTGAACGTGTGTCATTTGGTGTGTAAAGCAGCACAGAGAGGACACATCGTTTCATCAACGTTGAAGCCGATTAAGCAAGTACGTGTTGAGTGGCAATTTCATACAGCACATTGTCTGCGTATCATAACAATTTCCATTTCATTGTCATGCTAACGCGACTGTACCATTAGAGATGTGTGGGTGTATTTACTGCATATCATAAGCACAGTGGTATATGGACAAATTCGTTTGGTCATTGATATAAAGGGGAAAACATAGAGGACCTGGAACGTCACCTTGTGGAACTCCAACATTACAAAACAAAATTAAAGATGTCGCACGGCAAATGTTAGGAACTTAACTTCAGGCAGTGAAGTTTTGAAATCATGAGAGATCTCCGGAGACACAAAATACGTATGCAGACCTATTTGGTTGGGAGGTTAGACAGATTATTGGTGATAACGTCTCTCTGTCCACACAGCAAAAACAGGAATCTGTCGTTCCATCTATCTCAAACTATCTCATAGAGTTAATGTCCACACTCGCTCCTGCCTGGAGTCTCGTCGTTTTACATCTTTATGTTGGTTGAAATAATGGAAAATACGGCCGAAGGAGAAAGTTGAGCACAGTACTCACCTCAAATTCCAGCTGCTGGATGTTACGAGACACACTCCCAGGCTTGACAAACACCACGTCGGTCGTACACACAGTTTAAACTGTACCCGGGACAGCCCCTGTCGTGGCACCGCCCCGTATGGAGGGACGTCCCAGACCACCTCAGCACCACAGTCACTTTGAGAAAGTCCAACATTCAAGTTAGTGTTGAAACATAAATATGAAGACATGGCAGACAGCAGCACACATTCTGTTGTTTGTAAGAGCAAAACATGGTTTATAAAAGTGAAATTGTACCTGCATCAGAGTCAGAATCAGAGTCAGGTTTTATGGCCACATGCGCTGTTACACACTGCTATTCCTGACAAGTCATCCATGCCCACCATCTTAACCTCCCAGCAGTTTCATAATGGGACATCTTTTATTCAGTTGAAGATCTTCACAAAAGTTTAAACTAGGGATGTCCGATATTGGCTTTTTTGCCGATATCCGATATGCCGATATTGTCCAACTCTCAATTTTCCGATACCGATATCAGCCGATACCGATATGTGCGCCGGTAAACGCTTCAGGAGCGCATAGGCACTATTTCGGTGTAACGCAGGCATTGTTTTATTTTTATCGGTTTATATTTTATCGGTTTTAAAGCCGAAAAATCCGATACCAATATTACATTTTTGTGCCAATATCCGGCCGATAATATCGGTGGCCAATAATATCTCTAGTTTAAACTATATCAAAGTTTTATATAGAGCTTGGTTTTCGTCTGGTGGCATCTCCACTTACAACTTCAAAAACAAAACAAAAAACTCAAGGAAACAGAGACAATTGCTAAATGTTCACACGACAGAACGTCCACAGGATGTTTTGGATCAAATAAGAATGTTTATTTGTGGTCAGAATTTTGACATTGGCAAAAATGTACAGAACACAAGCAAGGAAGAAGACTGCAAGCACCTAACAGGTATGGAAAATAAACCTTAATATTAACAAATAACAGCTAAATACTGGGAAACACTGAAAAGGTTGCATCTGTGGGATCCAGAGACAGGTCAGCCAATCACAGAGCAGCTGCTCCATGTCGAGTTCAGCCGTGTAGACGAGGCACCGACGCTGCCTGGAGTCGCCGCTCCGTCTACAGAGGTTCTGCCGGGCCGAGCTCACGGGCTGCGGGCCCACCGAGCCGCGGGTCTCCGGGATAGAAACGACTGAACCTTCCACCGACGACCCGGCGCTGGACTAACTCTGGTCTAGTCTTAGCGGCTGAAGCCGGTGTTCTGCTTCCTCACCATGTCGGCGTAGAGGCCGTCTCTGTCCAGCAGCTCCTGGTGGCTGCCCTCCTCCTGCACTCTGCCCTCGCTGAGGATGGAGATGCGGTGGGCCTTCTCCACCACGCTCATCTTGTTGGATATCAGCAGCACGGTGCAGCCGGCGGCGCTGCTCAGCACGGCCTGGTGCACCTGGGGGGCCGGGACACGGGCTTACGCGCGGGAAGAAAGAAGAGGAGCGTGGAGATGAAGAGGCCAATATCTCCACCCTCTCCTACCTGGTACTCGTTCTCCGTGTCCAGGTCGCTGGTGGCGTTGTCCAGAACGAGGATCTTGGGACGTCTGATGAGAGCCCTGGCGATGGAGATGCGCTGCTTCTGACCCCCGGACACCTGACCCCCCCGCTCTCCAGCATCTGGTCATCAGATCACACCAGCTGAGTGTGTGTATGTGTGTGTGTGTGCAGCCTGAAGGTCCTAAACACCGCTGAAGCAAACTGAGGGTCATTTCGAAGACGAGCTCAGTGACACCTCGGCTGCTCTGGCCCCCACCTGTGTCGTATCCGTTGGAGAGCTCGCTGATGAACTGGTGGGCGCTGGCCTGCCGGGCGGCCTCGTGCATGGCCTCGTCGGTGGCGTCCTCCAGGCCGTACTTGATGTTCTCGCGCACGGAGCGAGCAAACAGCACGCAGTCCTGGCTCACTACAGAGATCTGGAATGAGCCGGCGAGGCAGAGATGGAGGGTCAGAGGGTTTAGGAGCCCAGGAGGAACTTCAGTGGAAAATTTGGAGCAGATACTTGATCCTAAAATACCACATCTACCCTCTCCATTTCCCTGTGAGAAGCCTGGACACCTGGACATCACATGGCAGGTGTCTCCTCACCTTGTCGTGGAGATACTGGTCCTTGTAGGAGCACAGCGGCTCTCCGTCCAGCAGTATCTCCCCAGCTTCAGGCTGGTAGAACCTCTCCAGCAGCCTGACGCAGGTGGATTTCCCCGACCTGTTGTGCCCAACCAGGGCCGTCACCAGGCCCGGTTTGATGTCCAGGGACAAGTTCTGGGAGGACATGAGGAACGTACGGAGTCTGACCAGAGTTTCTGAGAGCAATCAAAATAACAGCGGTTGGACAAGTTTCTTCTTCACATGTGCTGACCTGCAGCACGGGGCTGTCCTTCCCTGGGTAGGAGAAGGTGACGTCTCGAAACTGGATGTGTCCTCTCAGAGTTTCAGGGGCCAGGTGTCCTTCTGGCGGCACTTTCGGCGTGCGGTCCACATACTCAAACATCTTCTCCGAGGCGCCAATGGCTTTTTTCACCTCTGGGTAGTAACGCATGACGGCCTGGTGGGGGCGATAGCAAACTGAGGTGGGTTTCCTTTTTTTTTTTGTCACTGCACAGCCCTGACAGGTGCCTGATCACAGTAAAAGACTTCCAAATTCAACGTCAAACTTCCCTCCTCACCTCCACAGCGGATGCAAACTGCAGCTCGTAGAGGACGAAGGACACCAGGTCCCCGCTGCTGATGCTCCCCCCCGTCACCAGCGTTCCCCCGTAGTAGAGGATGAACACCTTCAGCGCCAGAGTGGTCATCTACGGGGACGTGCATGCACAGCAGGGGGGTGAGCGGTGTGCCACACTGCGACGGCGCCCGGCTGGGCCCGACTCTCACTCACGCTGTTGGCGCAGGTGCTGGCCGCGTAGCAGGCCGCCTCCTTTTTGTTCAACCTGTAGGTGTCGTCCAGCCGCTGGCGGTATCGCTCCGTCTCCCCGTCCTCGTTGGCGAAGCTCCTCACCGTCCTCATGTTGGAGAAGGTCTCCGTGGCAACCTGGTTGGCCTTAGCCAGCGACTCCTGCACTTTCACAGAGATAGACTGGGAGGGGGGAGAGG
>OMPJ01046321.1:0-20204 GCA_900312935.1 Carapus acus | reverse complement strand
GGTACTCAGGCTAGGGTTAGCTACAAAGACTTAACTCTTGCCTAGCTAATTTAGGGATTCAAGATAGGGTTAGCCTGAAACCCTTGGTAAGGGATATCTGACAGACTTGTCTCTAAACTAGCTAATCTAGAGATTCAGGCTAGGGTTTGCCTGAAACCATACGTTAGAATTAGCTGACCTGAATCCCTAGTTTAGCTTGAAACCCTGGTTTAGGGTTAAGTCTTTTAGCTAACCCTAACCTAGCATTCCAGACTAGCCCTAACCCTTACCTGCATCTCAGCTTTCAAAGACGTCCCCTTGTCCAGGAGAGGTCCCACCATCTCCTCTGTCACCGCCATGTTTGGGGGCAGCGTGGAGCAGCGGCGGATCACGTGGGGGTTCATCCCATTCAGCAGCTGGTCGCCGAAAAAGTCGTCTTCCTTCCAGTGCGCCGGTACATAATCTGGGACACAAGCAGGACAGTGGACGCCTTCATGTTGAGGACCTTTAGACCCGAGAGGTCCAACCAGGATTACCTAGAAAGGGGGAGTCTTTAAACCAAGACATCTGTTTGATGGCCTTGAAACTCTCCCAAGGTTCCTCGGAGTCCAGTAGCCTCTTGATTCTGAACTCGATGAAACTAGAAAGGGAAGACGCATCGTTTGAGACGCAGATTTGAGGACAAAGGACGGAGACGCGCGATGCTTACTCACGCGTCTTCCTTGGTGAACAAATACTCAAAGGACTTGGACAGGGAGAATTTCTGCTCATCCGGCAGGTCTGTAGGGTCGCTGGCATTAATGGTGGACGGGAGACCGTCTGCGAACTTACTCCATCTGTGGACGACACGGAGGACGTGGAGAGGTCAAAAGTTGAGGACAGAGGCTGGAAAAAAACAAAACCACATTTTTTTGTCTGTCCCGGAGCTCACACTCACTGGTACAACTGTTTCTGAGAAGCCAACTCCTTCATCCGATGGTCTAACAACACAGGATGGACGTCCTCAAAAGGCTTCGTTGCTAGGACAGTCACAACAAACATTAGCATAAATTGCTAGCGGCAGACTACTGATGACCTGGGAGACGTTTGAATGGTTTGAGGATTACCTGTCCCTCCTCGGAGGACCACCCGCTCGCCTCTAGACACCCATTTGTGGCAGGGGAAGAAGGTGACGTCCTCCTCCGGCGTGGTCACAGTGATGGTGGAGCAAAACCAGTCGTTCTCCACCTGCTCCCTGCTGGGCTCCCTGTCCAGCTGCAGCAGCAGCAGGACGCCCAGGGACACCAGCGTGGACACGGTGTAGGTGCCCTTCTGCAGGGGGGTAGAGGACATCAGGAAGTGAAGAGGTGGGGGACGTTTGAGTTGGACAGAAGGAGGAGTCAGAAGGTATTCAACAATGCAAGCAGGACTCATTATGTGTCCCTTCCACTGAGGGACAGAGAGACGGACAGATGGTCCATAAAGACGGAGAAGAGGTCACTAGGACCTGCTCTCTTTGACCAAAGAGGTCAAAGACGGATTTCTAGTGTGTGACGTCACTGTTGAAATATTGTAAACAAGTACACAAACACACACAGAGACACACACACACTACATACTGTGCACATATACACATGTAAATATATACACACACATGCAGACACACATGCACAATACATGTATATGAATACTAGAAGTACACACACACACACATTAGATACATACACACAGTATGTACTCGCACACATACACTTCATACATACACACATATGCTGAAAATATTCGTATACACACATTTACACACTCACTCTTGCACACAGTTGAAATATAGTAAACTACTTTCATTCGCACACACAATACAGGATCATATGTGTGTGTACATACATACATACACACAGATACACATACAGTATATTCACACACACACACACACACACATATACATACACACATGAATATGAAAACACGCACAATATATGTATGGTTGTGTGTATATATTCATACACATACACAGATACACACAGTATATTCACACACATATTTACACAAACTGTATATAGAATATATGCTCACAAATATACACACACACACACACAGCTGCAATATCAACAAGTACAGTACACTTTTCTCTCTCTCACACACGAACATAAATATGTACACAACTATATACTCTATGTGCACATTCACACACGCACAAACAATACGTGTATGTGTGTGTGTGCGCACATGAATACACAGTATACACACACACACACACACTTTTCACATGCATACATTTCAGTCATACACACATACTGTATGTATACTCAGAAATGCACAAATGCACACACACAAGTTATATTGTAAACAAGCTCGCATCCCCCCCCACACACACACACACGTATATACAGTACAAATACATGAATATAATTATGTATACTTCTAGTGTATATACTCCATATACTATATACTATGCACACATGTACACATGCATGTGTGTGTACACACACACACACACACACACACACACACACACACACCATACTCCAGCTGCATCATGCCCCATGACACATCCCACTCGTGGAAGAAGTCGCCAACATGACCGCAGTATGTGTGTTTGCTGCAAAGTAAACAAAGACACAAAGTTGTGCGTCTCACCTGTCCCGTGTCGAAGTTGAGACCAAAGTTGGTGAGCTCAGTCCGCTCTGAGCGTCCCTCTGTCCCCGTCAAGGTCACGTAGAGGTTATCAAACATGCCAGCGTGCAGCATGGTGCCCGTGGTGACCTCCAGGGTGTAATCCAACATGGCGTCTGTCCTCTCAGCAGTCCACACACAAACAGCTGAGCTTGACCTCACCTCACACACACACTCAGCCGAAGCAGCACACAGGTTTAGTACGCCGGCAAGGAGCCGCAGCAGGTGTGGGACGTTTGCTGATTGCGGCTCCAAACTCCAGGCGGCTCATACACACTCTCCAAGCACTGCGTCGCCACGGGAGCAGAGGACGCCAGACGTCTCTGTGGGGGACACGTCAAGAGTCAAGACTCAAGAATAATTGAATTATTCTCTTTTCAAAATGTAACCCAAATGAAACACAAATGATGTGAACGCACAGAAATGAGGACATCGGTGCAAATTGGACCACAGACTGTGGGACTGTGGGACAGACAGACAGACAGACAGACAGACAGATGATGGACTCACAGTGGACACCTGCTTAAATCTGATTATACCGTTTACATGTAGACATTAATGTGACATGCATGGATGAGGACGCACACACTGATGGACAGATGGACAGAGAGAGAAGGAAAGAGGAGAAAGAGAAGGAAATGGACAACAGGGGGTGGAGGACAGAGAGACACGGAAAGAGGAGAAAGAAAGAAAGAGGGTAGAGGACATAGGAGAGGGAAAGGGGAGAAAGAGAAGAAGAGAAAGAAAAGGGGAAGAGAATATAGAGTGAGGGAAAGAGGAGAAAGAGAAGGAAAGAGACAAAGGGGAGAAGAGAGAGAGGGAAAGAGGATAGGATAGAGTCAGAAAGGGGTAGAGGACAGAGAGAGGGAAAGAGACAGAGAGAGTCAAAAAGAGGATAGAGGACAGAGAGAAAAAAGAGAGGGCAAGAGGAGGAATGAGACAGAAAGGGGATAGGGGACAGAAAGAGAGGGAAAGAGACAGAGAGGGGGTGGAGGACAGAGAGAGCGAAAGAGGAGAAAGAGAAGGAAAGAAACCACCAGGGGATAGAGGACAGAGAGAGGGAAGAGATGGATAGAGACAGAAAGTGGGTAGAGACATAGAATGGGGGACAGACCCTGTAAACCTGTCGGAGTGGGACCTCCTGTTCCCCCCCCCCTCCTCTCTGCTGTCACGTGGACGTTGTCCCGGTCTGTCAGTGATCCCACTCGGTGACTCCGGACAGCGCCGCGCGGTCACGCGTCATAAAGCGCATGCGTCATCGCGCCCCAAAGCACCCGTGACGTCAGAGCCGTCGACCCGCGGCGATGTTGTTCAGGTTCGGCGTGATCCTGACCCCGGAGTGCGCGGACCTGGAGGTGTTCGTCCTCGGGTCCCGGCCCGAGATGGGCGAGTGGGACCCAGGCCGGGCGGTCCGCATGCGGCCCGCGCTCTCGGTGCTGTCGCCCTGCGAACCCGCGCTGTGGCTCGGCGACGTGCGGCTGGCGGAGCCGTGCAGGGACACGCTGTGGTTCAAATTCATCAAGCGGCTGCGGGGAGACTTCGTCTGGGAAGGTAGAGGACGGGTCCTCCGGGGGACGGGTCCTCTCCTGGGTTCTGCGTGGTGCTGCACGTGTGTGTGTGTATGCGTGTGTGAGTGTGTGGGCGTGTGTGAGCGCGGATCACCCCGGGAGTGTGACATCACAGGTGCACGGTACGGGAGTGCCACCATGTTTGTTTACGTTTTTCTCTCAACGCACTACCGACATATGGCCACAAGATGGCGGTAATAACACGCCTAGTTATGATATATGGACTCGGCCGACACTGAAAGTTCATGTATGGATTTCAACTAACTAACTAACTAACTAACTCACTCACTCACTCACTCACTCACTCACTCACTCACTGAATAAATGAATGAATGAACAAAAAAAATCATAATAATACATTATAGTATTTATAAAGACACGGCATTAGCATTGTATCAAAATAACATTATATACAATAAATAATAAAATAATAAAAATAATAAATAAGAATTATAAGAATAATAAGGATAATAAGAATAATTCGCACTAGTATTTATAATATTAGATAATATATAATAGTATTTGTAATAGTATTTATAGACAGACATGATATTAGCACTTTATCAAGATAACATTTTAGAAACATGTTTACACAGGAAACAACTGAATTGATATTAGGTAGCCAGCACCTGCCTAATATCATTGTATCTACAATGATTTTTAAAATAATTTCTAAATGATCATTTAATAATAATTAATAATCATCATTACAAACAATGCTTAAGATTTCAAAAATATCAGAAAATGACAATGATTAGTACCTACTAGGTGCATTAGTGATCCACTGATCTAGTGATCCAGGAAATTTACATTTATTGACTACAACAATGACCATAAGAATTGGAACGATGCACATTTTGCATCACCGCACACTAAATCAACTGAATTTTCAGTGACCAAATCTTTGAAATTTGCCTCATCCTCGTTTACCTGAACACTTAAAGGACTTTCCTCCCTCTGTCTGTTCATCTGTCCGTCCCAAGGCAGCGGCCCGAGCCACGACCGCTGGTGCGAGTACGACGACGACAACGTGGTGGACGGCGTGTACTGCCACCCGGTGGGCCACTGGATAGAGGCGTCGGGACACACGGACGAAATGAAACACACTACCGACTTCTACTTCTCGGTGGCGGGCCGGGGGGCCATACACTGCTCCAGGTGGGAATACTTAGAATTGAGACATCAGCCATTCAAACACAAAGCAAAACACACTGCCATTTGAATAACACAGCGTGGAAACACAGACGCCTCCAACTGTGGATTCAAAAATTCATACACATATTTACTCTGCGCATATTGAGCGTTCCATAATTCATACACTCCTCGCTGTGTTTGTGTGCGTGTGTGTGTTTCCATCCCAGGGTGTTATTTCCAACGCACTGAGGCCTCAAACAAATAACCAGCCGCGCTTTTCCCGCCCTAATGAAACGTGTCGTGTCCCGGCCTCCTCGCCAGCTTCTCCCCCCTAGCGACGCAAACGACGCCAATAACGAAAACAAACGTATTTCCTCAACACCGAATCACGCAGAATCAAACATTATCCACGTCGGCGTCGGTGTTCCGCGGCTTAGTCGCGACCTCGGGTGAACTGTGAGCGAAACGCTCATCAGATTACGGCTTCATAAACTGCGAGCGATGATCGTAAAGCGTAACGGCCCCGACTGGCTCCCGGAGCAGGCAGGCAAATGAAAGCCAAACCTTTAATTTGCCTCCGCCAGGCCTTTAAAGAGGATCTGCTCTCCGTCCGAGGCGCTGCGCCCTTGTGTCTGACCCACTAATGGCTTTTTAAATTAGTCTCACCGGCCTGCTGCATCAGCCGGCCCCTCTGGCGCCCCCCGCTGGCTGCGTTTTCATTGTGATATGATTCGCACAGACTTAAAAACTAATTTTTTTTATCGCCGGTAAAGAAATTCCTCATCTCATGCGCATATACTCCGAGGGGCCAATAAATACTTTATCATTGCAAAACAAATGAAATCTCCCTCCCTAGCCTTGCTGATGGATTTTCTCGTTTTGTTCAGCGCGGCTGTAACTTGTTTCTATGCGCTGAGGTTTCTGAACAAGAATAAATTAAATGTACTAGCCTTTTTTTTTTTTTTCAAGCTAGTTTGGGCTGGTGTTTAGGTATTTTCACAGGACGTGACCGGAGTGTTGTAAAATAAAATTCGAAAAATATGCAACCCCTCTACTTTAATTCAAATTCATATGAAAAATTCCTCGTGAAAAAGCGTTATTAATGCGTTCCGCCTCTTGTCTGCTTTCCCAGACTGGTGCAACAGATAAAAAGTCTGCATAAGTTTCATTTTGATATATTTTATTGATGAGGAGGGGAAATGGCTTTTTGGGGCGTTTTACCATCGTCACCATTGAATGAGCAAGTCCTTGCTCAAGGACATTGCAGCATTTTGAGGTTGTTGTTTTTGGGTTTTTTTGCCCAAAGGTGTTGCTTCTTTTTTTTTTCACTCACCACTTTGACCTCAAAAACTGATAAATTAAGAGGTGACTTGGTGAATGACCGAAATACAGGTATACTGCTCACAAAATAAAGAGAATGCAAAAACAACACATTCAAGAATTATCCAAATTTAATTAATTTAATTTAATTTAATTTAATTTAATTTAATTTAATTTAATTTAATTTAATTTAATTTGAAAATAAATTGATTGATGATGATAGATGGATAAGTAAATAAGTAAGTAAGTAGATGGATGAATGGAGGGATGGATGGATAGGTAGATGGATAGATGATAGATGGATAGATAGATAAATAGATGAATACACAAATAAACATGTAAACGGATGGATGGATGATGGATGGATGGATGGATGGATAGATAGATAGATAGATAGATAGATAGATAGATGAATACACACAAATAAACATGTAAACAGATAGATAGATAGATGGATAGATAGATAATATGAAATAAAATAAAAATGATCAATCAGTGATTGACTCGGAGTTTAATTGTGTTATTTTTGTGTTCCCTTTATTTTTTACTTCTTTAATTTTTTTGATCAGTATATTCTCATGTATAATTGATGTAATCAATAGGTGATTGATATGTAATCAATAGTTAGAAGAGGTGCTGAGGTTGTATTTGGGAGTAGTGCCTAAAATAAACACAATAGTGTGCGTTTGTCCTCAATGTGCCATCGAATTAGGACCAAACAATACAACGAGGTTGTGTGTGTGTGTGTGTGTGTGTGTGTGTGTGTGTGTGTGTGTGTGTGTGTGTCAGAGTGCTACCCCGGCTGTGGCTGGGCAGCTGCCCCCGTCAGACGGAGCACGTGACGGTGAAGCTGAAGCACGAGCTGGGAGTCACGGCCGTAATGAACTTCCAGACGGAGTGGGACGTGGTCAACAACTGCCACGGCTGCAGGCGCCACCCCGAGGAGGCCATGACGCCAGAGACCATGACCGACCTGTACAGCGACTGCGGCCTGGCCTACGTGTGGATGCCCACGCCCGACATGAGCACGGAGGGTGAGCGGCGACGGAATGTGTGTATTTGTGGAGATTTGTTTGTGGAGGTTAGGGTTAGAGGGAGCTGTTCTAAAGAGGGCGGTGCTGAATCAGGGCTTTCTTTTAAAACTTATTTGACCTTTTTTCAGCAATCATGGGTTCGTCCTGATCCAGCTCGAGAGAGAACAATGTGGATCATGCTGAGAGGCAGGGGCAGAATTATTTTTTCAAATTAATTTTAGAATTGTACATTTTGTGAGAATAATTCTATTTTTGCGTCCATATTGGAATCGGTCAACTCAAGATCACACTCTGTACCTGACTGGACCTCAAAGACAACATTTCTATCAATTTGTATCAATTTATATCTTAAAATTATTAGTCTAACTTGGTACAACTGCACTTTCATGATGGTGCGTTCAGGTGCATTCATATGTGTCTGAAATCTTACTTATCGCCGTTGCCCCCCGCAGGTCGTATCCGCATGCTCCCCCAGGCCGTCTTCCTGCTCCACGGCCTCCTGGAGAACGGCCACACCGTCTACGTCCACTGCAACGCGGGCGTGGGACGCTCCACGGCCGCCGTGTGCGGCCTGCTGATGTACGTGCTGGGCTGGAGCCTGAGGAGGGTGCAGTACTACGTGGCAGCCAGGAGGGCGGCGGTGTACATCGACGAGGAGGCCCTGGTGCGAGCGCGGGGGGACTTCGAGCTCAAGTTCGGACAGCTGCGCTCGTCGCTGTCCTACCCGGAGATGTGAGGGAGGAAGAAAAACGAAACGGGGAAAAAAAAGAGCGATCAGCACCATGGACAGCGCCTTTCATTACATTAGTGCAGATACCTGGCAAATTAAATTGCCTTTGTCGGCTGATTGGCTTTCGGAAAGTGATTTACCTCATTCACAAAGACTCCCGCCGGGTTTACACTGATTATCCCCGCCGCCATTTGTTCCCTCCGCCGCCATTTGTTCCCTTTTCACGGCTTCGAACACGGCGTTCACCTGCACGCCAATTGTGTGTCAGCACAAAGTTGCTCTGACCTTTTTTCGCTTTTGTCGAACAACCTTGTGTTAATAATTGAACAGCGCTGACATTTTGAAAAGGCGGTGATGAGCCGATGTTGTCGGGACGTAAACCAGAAAAGCCAGAAAAGCACAAAACACAGCTGCAGGCGCGGCGGCGTGACGCAGAGCCCCCAAAAGACGCGGATGAGGGATATTTTAATATTTAAAGCCGCTGATAAACTCATTTCACGGCTTCGTGCTCTCTTGTCATCCCCCAAAACTTATGGAGCTTGTAAACATATCAGTCAGGAGTGTGTCCAAAAAAATTAAAGTCTGTCTCACTTTTCTTGGTCTTCACTTATTTTGAATGAATATGTAAACAAACTGGCTACTAACGAAATATTTCCATACTGGATAGATCGTAGACGTTACAAATAAGGTCACAAGGTATCAAAAATCACACACACACACACTCACACTTCTCCACTCACCTTAACAGTCTGAGGTGTGTGCTTTGTCTTTGGAGGCGTCCTCATCATGTTCCATTGTCCCTCTGTCCTCGAGTGGGTCTTGCAGTTTGCTAAAAGCCGACTCAGCATTTTAAGTTGAAGTTAGCAGCCACAGCACAAGCTCAGTCCGGTGTGTGTGTGAGTGTGTGTGACAGAGAGGATGATGGGCGTGGCCTCTTGTAGCCAGGTGGTCATGTGACCCCAGGAAGCGGCAAGTGAGTCTTGAGTGCCTGGTAAGAAGGAGACACCTGCCATAAGACAAAACAAAAAGGACAATTTGATCGTTATTTTAACTTGTCTATCAGATTCATTAATCCCTGATAAGAACTTTTAGTCTGCTGTGACCTTAAGTAGCTTTTCGGCCAGTAAGGGCCAAGAGGTGCCTTGCTCAAGGGCAGTTTGACATAGTTCTGGGACAAGGGAGGGCAAACTATGACCTGCAATACCAATCGCCGCCACTAGGCGGACGCTAATCAAAACAAATACTGTACGTCCTCAATCATGCATCGAACATGTGAATCGCTTCACGCTGACAAATATCGCCCCCATCCTTGATTCAGGAGCACCTTGGAGTGGACAGGCTCTCTCTCTCTCTCTCTCCTGGCTCTCCCTCCATCCATTAGCGGGGCGTCTCCTCCGTCCCGGCGGCCATCGGCAAGGCCTCGTTTGGACGGCGGACGCTGATTAACAGCCAAATCAATTCCGTTAGCCAGGCTGCTTTGTTATTCTGCCATAATGCAGCTTGTCTCAGATTATTCCTCCTCCAGATTTGTGCTCGGCGGCCCACCTTTAAATCCACTGTGTTTGTGTTTGTGTGTGTCCACGTGTGTGTGTGTGAGGTCGGCCGGAACGATCGGCTCCCTTTATGACGCCTGGGCGATGTTCTTTGTCGACGCCCATTACCGTCCATCACGGCGGTGGAAGGCGAGGGTGTGTGAGGGTGAAAGCGAGATAAAGAAAATAAAAAAAGCAGCACAAGTCAATCAGAAGCGAGGAGCTTCCGCAGCGCCGAACGGCCACGCCGCCATCAGTCGCCCTCGTCGATATCTGGGCCGCCCTCTCTGTCTCTGACCGCCATCGATCGGATGCTGAGAGCGATGGAGAGGAGGAAGGAAGGAAGGAGGGAAGGAAGGCGGGATGACATCATCCACCACAGCACGTGTGGTGTGATTGTTTGAGAGGAGAACGACAGGAAGGTTTTAAGTTTGGTGCAAGTAAACAAAGGCTGGAGCTCACACACACACACGCACACATGCGCAGACACACACACACACGCAGACACACACACACACACAGCTTGCAGTTAACTCACACATGCACTTCGTACTGTTAACAAGTACACTTTTCACACACACACACATATTTACATACATGAATATAAATATGAACACAACCATATACTCTATGTCCTCATATACACATGCACACATACACACATGCACAATATGAGTATGTGTATACCGTGTATTCATGCACACACAAACACACAGTAAATTTTCACACGTATACATTTCATTCATACACATATATAATCTCACAAATATACAAATGCACGCACACAGAATTGTAATATTGTAAAACAGTGCACATTTCACATTTCACACACACACACACACACACACACATGAATATAAATATGTATACACCTATATACTCTACATATACTATGCATAAATATACACATGTATGTGTATGGACACACACACACACATACATAAATATAGATATGTATACACCTACAGTATATACTCTACATATACTATGCGTACATATACACATGTATATGTACGGACATACACACACACACACACATGCTCGCACTCATGCACACACGCACGCACGCACATTCACAAGTGCACAACACAGATGTCACAGGATAAACAACAGGCCGACCAATCACGTGACAGCTGCGTCTGTCTTGTACGGCCAGTAACCGTCGCCAGCTGTGGAAAGCTGCCCGCCGAATAAATCACAGATTTCCTCCTTCGCCAAACGCTGAAATCTGTTCCTCAAACTGTCGGAATCGACAGTTTGACATCACAACTGCTCTTCTTTTTCCCAGACAGTCAATATGTAAAAGCTCGTGACAGTGGCGAAGATTGCAATTGACGTGTGAGGCCGTGGTGCGTTCAGGGACAGCATGATAACTGAGGTGAGACAGAGAGAGAGAGAGAGAGAGAGGGACAGAGAGGGGGCCTTGGCCATTCTTCCACCCCTCCTTCCCTCCTTTCCTCCCCGCATTCCCGCGAGTGGATGACGCCAGATGCCGAAGCCGACAGCTCACTTAACATCGCAATCGCAAGATCAATGGCCACTAAGCGTCCAAATGAAGGACACGTCCATCATTCCGCCATGACCCGGCACAAAACAGAGCAAAACCCGGCTCGGCAAAACACAAAAAGTCATTCCAAGCAACACTGCTCAAAGTGTTTTATTGCGCAGAGGAATTCTTTTTGACTCAGTCGGCTTGTAAATCCCCTTTTTCTTCTCCTTTTTTTAGGGCGTAACACAAACGTCTCATGGCGGCCCAACCCGCTCTTGTCTTTATCCTTCTGTGTCCACTCAGACCTTAGAGACAAAAACAAAAACCCTGATCTGTGGCCCGGGGCGGAGGAGAAAACAGCCCTGTTGCTAGCATTAGCATGTTCAGTACCTTGCTCAATGGCACTTTGAGGAGAATGGCTCCACCTCCTAACCCAATTAATAATAAATATACATATAAATGCTCAGGGGAAAAAATAAAAATAAATTCACACTCTGCGCGGTGACTTTAACCTTTCTGTCCGTGTCCTCCAGCGTCCCCGAATGTCCCCGACCGTCCCTGGATGCTGTTTTCGGCAGGAAATTGGATGCCAGGCAGCCCGGCCGTGGTCCATAATTGGATAGCGAGTCGGCGCTGAGATGTCTGGACCGGGACGGAGCGTGACGAACCGTCTCATCACGTTGTGTTTACCCCTCACACACCCTGACACACACACACATGCGCGCGTACGCTGACCTTTCACCATCCCCGCTCACACTCATTTGTTAGTCGGCTCACGCCGAGACGCAGAAACAATCGGGGCTCAATTGGGCGAGGAGATCTCGACCCCACCGCGAGTGCCACAAGGGGCGCCGGCGAGGCAGCGGATTAGCAAAGGATGGAGAGCAGCGTTTCCGCGCCACCTGGCTAACGATCCGCACTAATGTGCTAAGAGTGGCGGACCCATTGTCGTCACGACTGAGTTCTCCTCCTTTCTTTCTTTCTTTCTTCCCTCGGATTCAGATCGCAAATCCACGTCAGCAGAAAAGCGAGAATGCTAATGCTAGCACAACGAATCATCACAACCATCTGAGCGCCGCTAACAAGGCGGCCGCGCTGTCGATTTCCTGGCCCGTCGGTCGCGTAAATCACCGCTGGAGGGAGGAGACAGTCCGTCCCAGCGTCCTTGCCGGTGATGAACACATTTCATATCGCAAACTGCTGAGCGACGTTTCTCGTAATCGTCTCATTTTCCGTCCTACCGCAAATTTTGCTCCCTGCGTAATTTCAACTTTTTTTTTTTTTTTTTTGGAGGATCTTAACGTCCGCGTCAGACGTCTTCAAATGTGCCGGGCTGGGTAATGAGTTTGCAAATGAGTCGGTTGGAGGAAAAAGTTTCCTTGCGTGTGCTGGCAGGGAGGGAAATAAAAGAAAAAAAACAGTGTTTCATTTCCTCCGCCGTCAGTCGAATCGTCCCGTCACTGCGTTAGCTGTCAACTCAACAGGGGGGCAGAAGGGATTGTGGGTAATTTCATGTCATTTGATGAGGAAACAAAGCCAAACACTCAACCGCCCCATTCCTCACAAAATAATTCATCAGTTTTGCTTCCTTTTTTTTTTCTCTTTGCCGTGTTCCATTTGCCACCACGGTTAATTTGCATAAGCGTGACAAAACAACTTGTTTTCCTCGGAATATTGTCATTATCGCGCCCCTCCGTCTCATCGCCTCTGCTAATAATATGCTTCTTCTCGGGCGGAATGGATTACTGGGGAATAAATGGAAACGACGCTCTTGTGCCTGGACTTGTCTCCACCTCATTAAAAAAAGGAGGCGAAAGTCTTGGAGCGGCGAGCTCGGAACGTTTGCCGCAAAGCCAGCGACAGGCTAGCGAGAACTCGGATATTATCGCTAATAGCCTGATAATTATTGTTCCAGTGCTGAGGTCCGTCGTCCCTCACGATCAAAGTTGTTGTGCTGGTTGAAGAGCAGGAAACTGCGTGTGTTTAGGAAATTTGACTGAACTAGAATACTCTCAATACTTCAATTATGACGAATATTAAACTAAAATTTTTGTCTATGTCAATAAAAGACTCTGCGTCTGTCTTCATTCAGTCCAACAAGCGACAGTGTTTATAGATAGAAAGTAGAGAAAATACTATTCCTCCCTGTAAATAATGGAGAAGAATCAACAGCAGGGTTTTTTCACCATGTTTTTTGTTGGTGTACTTGTTGTACAAGCTGCAGTTTAAGGTACAATTCTGGATTTACCGGAATTGGCATGGAGCACTTGCGTCAAATCAAAGTTTCGCCATTTTCTCTCCACCATTGACTACAAAGCATGAATGTGAAGCTAAAGCAATGTTACCTGATTTTGTTTGAAACTATATTCTACTTTCTTTGCGAAAAATGAGAACCCAAGATGAGGGGACAGCGTGTCCCCGTGGGCGATTAATCTGCAGGACGGCGGTTCTCGTCTTCTCAGATGGTCACACTGTTGCCGATGTAGGCCGGGTTGAGGTATGTGTACGGCGCAGCCAGATCTTTGTTCCTATTGGTGATGTCCACGCGCAGGACGGACAACTCCGTTTGGAGCTTCTTCTTGGCCTCGAGCGGGGTGGCCTCGTCGAAGCGTTCCTCTGAGAACGACCCCATCGGATCCTGTCCCAAACAGAGAGAGCGGGTGAAGTCGTCACTCGGGTACAAGGAGATAAAGGAAGAAAGTCCAATTTACCATCAGTGAGGACTTGTTGGTCAGTGTCCAAAACAGTCCCGCTATCCTGGCCACGTCTGCGACATTGGGCAGCGTGTCCAGAATGGTTTGCGTGGTGGTCTGGCCCTTGCGGTTGGGCGGAGCTTTGCGCATGTGGAAGGAACAGTTGGGCGCGATGGAGCAGTAGTCAAACTAAAATGATGGGAGCAGCCTCAGTCAGAATGAATGTAGGACACGTCCACCTGCTGAATTTTCACGTGTGTGTGCGCTGTCCCACCTGGGAGAAGTTGACAGCAGCATGTTGAGCGGTGACGGTGAAGATCACCATGGTGATGAACTTGACCACTTCCTCCACCCTTTGGAAGCTTTGGGGAGCCCCTGTTGGAGTTTCATATTCACGACGGGGATACAAAACAAGGATCGCAAAGACGTGCAAGTCCACACCAAAGTATGTGGACGTCCTAGGACAACGTTAGCATAGACTCCTGTGGACGCCACAGCGACGAATCGTGTCTACAAGTTCCTGACAAATCGCAGGGGACTCTCGAGGACTCAAAGGAGGGGACAAAACTGAAAGATCCCCAACAAACCCCAACGCTTTGTATCTGGGTCACTTACCGGACTTTGTTTGTCCCAGGAAGCAGTTGTTGAAGATGTCGCCAATCCAGCTCTGAAGCTCCGAGTCGTTAGTCACCTCACTATCATTTGGGTAGTAGAACTCCACCACTGCCTTAACGTAGCTACACAACCCAAACAACACAACGGACGCCTTTATTAAATCGGGTGAACAAAGAGGAGGGTTGTAAAATGCCATTGTAAGGTAGCTGCAAGCCCTGCTAGCTTCTGATGGACACGTGTACTACCACTAAGCGTGAAGAAATCGAGATTGGGCGACTTCTCATGTTAGATCAAAGCTTTCAAAGAGTCCAGAATCTCATAATCTGGTTGATTCTAAAGGGACAAAGGGTTCAAGGGGGACTGGGAGGTCTTGTGTTTTGGTCTCATCTACCTTTTGATGATGGCCCACAACCTCAGCCCGTCATCTCGGTAGTAGAAGTTGGGGATGGAGTCTAATCCTCGTTCAGTGATGGAGTCCGGCAGACAGAGGGAGCTGTAGGTGATCTCAGACCAGGCCCTGCTCATGTACGTAAAGGTGCCGTTCACCCCAGATGAGAACTGAAGACACAGAGCACGTCAGATTAGCTTCTTGGAGTCCGGACAGACATACTGAACAGTGTCTGCTTTGCTAGCGTGCGTACCAGGTTAGCCGAGCCAGTGGGGCCCAGGATCAGGGCGCGGCTCAGGATGTTAATGGCCAGCGTTCCACGGAAATGCGGGATGAGGAGCTGCGAAGACAGATGTCAAATGCTGAACGTGAAGTGGTCCGATCCCGCCCGTCACTGAGGGACGGTACCTTATAAATGGGATGAATCTCAGGGAAATTTCTCAGAGTGGAGATGTTGACGGCCTCGGCCAAGAGGTGAGTTTTGAGCAGGTGGGTGACGGAGTGGTGCTCGTTGCAGTGAGCGTTCTTCACGAACATCTTGGCCAACAACCAGTCGTTCTTGTCATCGCTGGGGAGAAATATGGGGTTCTCATCCGAAGGCTGCTGCTTGAGCTGAAATATCAGGAGGAGTCATTTCAGGATTCGTAAGCGGGCCTTTCGGGATGAGGCTAGTAAGGTGCGTTTCCGCGTCGGTATTAGCGTTCCCGCGATACCTGGATGGCGATGGGCTTGAGTTTGCCCTCTGGGTTGAGGTACAGCAGGCAGAGGCAGGGAGTCCAGTGCAGGGTCACGCCGTTGTACACGGTCCCGGGGATTCCCTCGTTCAACTTGTAGTCGCAGATGAAGATGTTGCACTTCTGCAGGACAGGAAGACAGAAGAGAGACTCGGATTTGTAGCAACAGAAGCGATGGAACCAACTCAGCATGAGGCAACAAGTCCAACATGAAGTCGGCGTTCAGAGTTAAATGGTCCCTACGCCATTAGCGTAGCTGTGATACACAACAAGAGAGAAGCAGAAATGGAGAACGAGCGAAGGGGAAACAAGATGGAGGACCGTCTGTGGCCATAAGAGTCTTAAGAGTCATAAGAGTCAAAGAGCTATAAGAATCACAAGAGTCATGAGAGAGGGACAGGTGTCCCCAACAGTTAGACCTCGTTTTGGAACACAAACACCAGTGGTCCTCCAGTGGTCCACCAGCGTTCCCCTCACGCCCTCCATACCTCAATCTCGCTCCTCAGACAGCTCTCCACTTCCAAAAACGGCGCCACCATTTCGTTCGTGACCGGGAAGTTAGACGGGAGCTCTGAGCAGCGCCTGATGGAGCTGGGGTTACACCCATTCAGGAAGGTGGAGCCAAAGAAGTCGTCCTCCATCCAGTGCTCTCCAACATACTCTGGGGACAGGAAGTGGCAGTTATGGTCCTCTGTGTCGCCTTTGGTTTGGGGCCGCAGTACTTTGAAGGTCCCCCCACCTGACATCCGGGTCCTTTTGAACCAGAAGATGTTTTTCATGTCTTCCAGACTTGACCAGCTTCTAGTGTTTCTGGCCATCCCCCTCACCAGGAGTTCCAGGCCACTGTGGACACAAAATGGACCGAGTGAGACCTGATTCTGGCCTGGTTGCTATTTTCTGTAGCCTCATGTTCGCAGTCCCCCTTAAAGCGACGCTAGATATCACGTTGCTGTGTCTGATCTCGTAGGAATTGCAAAAACCAGCAGCACATTCACTCCTGAAAGAGCGTCCGTGGACGTGGAGTTTGTCGGTTGGACGCTACGTCGTAACACTCACATTGTACGCTCCTGGTGCTGTATCTCGCTTTCCTCCAGCAAAGACAGGCGGACCTCAGCTGGGAGTTCGGTGGGGCTGAGATAACTGATGGCGCTCGGTATACCCTCGAAAGCCTGCCACCTAAAAATCAGAGTAAGGTTCATCGTACGTTGTTCGCGATAGCGATGACGATTCTGTGAAGTTCCACGTCAATATGGACACTTACTGGTACAGGCTTTGTTGCATCTGCAGCTCTGTCCTGCGGTGGTCCACCAGCACGGGATGATCGTCCTCCATGATCTTCATAGCTTGGAGGGACAATAACGACAAAAAAAGGACACGGACCGTGAGCCGATGTGCAAACCAGTGATAATATCAAATATGGGGAACTCTGCCGATTATTCAATCTATGCTGCCACGAGACCTTTCCCTCCTCTCAGTTCCACCAGCTCTCCACGGGACACCCATCGGTAACAGGGGAACAGGATGACCTCCTTCTCCGGGGTGGTCACCACCACTTTGGCGCAGTACCACTCCGTCTCTTTGTACAGCAGATACGGCTCCTTCTCCACTTTGACCAGCAGGATCGTCCCCAGGGACGCAGCTGTCTTCACGGTGTAGGTGTCGGTCTGAGACAGAGGTAGAGAGGAGTAGAGAGGCGGTGTGGGACTGTAATTTGGACCTGTCCTCTCCCAAGGTTGATTATAAATAAGCTCATCGTGAGGCGCTGAAGGCGCCGCTGTCCTTTCGGGGGCGGACGCTGTCTCTGCTGTGTCCCACCGCTGACCTGCACTTACCTTTCCAGTTTTGAAATCAATCCCCAGTCTATCCAGTTCGACCCAGTCGCTCTTGCCCTCCGTCCCGAACAGGGTGACATAGACACGGTCCCGTGTCCCTGCGTCCTTCCTGTTCCCCGTTGTAACTGCCACTGTGTACTGAGCCATGGCTTGTCGAAGGGATCTGCGAAAAAAGAGTTTCAACTCAAGAGACTTCTCACGGAAATCTCTGCCGACCTTCTTTGTACCTCTTCGTCTGGTTCTAAATTCCTCGACGCCTTCCGCCTCTTCTTGAGGTGAGTATCAGTGTCTCGCTCTCCTCCGAGCCTCGGCGTTTTAAACTCAGACAGTGACATTTCAGTGGAGGTAGGTGTGACGGCGTTGCTTCCTTATTTAACATGCGAAGGCAAACAATTCAACCGTCATGTTTTAGTGACACGACAAACAAACACACGGTAACGACAGTGAGATGCAGCATGAGAACCCGTAGCACTGTCCTCTTCCCAGTTAAACAGTTTTCTTTTTAGTGTCTGTGAAAATCCTCAGTCATTCTGAGGATCCTCAGTCATGCGGTCCATCGGTTGCATCGGTCCAAAGGCCGGGAATTGAGGGATTTGTCCTAAAAGTGGTGGTAGAAGAGCAACGGGTGAGGTGTTGGGTCTGATGAAAGACCGTAAAACCACCAAGATCTGGAGAGGAGGTGGTTTTAAAAAGGAGAGAGTGTGGGAATGTACCCCAAAGGAGAGAGCCGCACCCCTCTGTCCCCCACCAGCAGCACCTTGCATCTCCACCAGGGGGATGGAGACACTGCACACACCTCTTCACACCACAACCAGATGATCCTGGAACTTGAGATGGTCTCCATGACCAAGGAAACATCTTCAAGATGGAACCAAGTCCACTTTTCATAATACAACTACCGACTATATACTATCAGTCAAGATGTCTCAATTCCGAAAGACGTAAATGGAGGACAATGTGGGTTTCAAACTCCAAAACATCAACACATATTTCATCAGGTGTCATACTCGAAAATCTCAAATTCCTGTAGGATATGGGTTGTGTTTGTTGGACAGGTGCAGTTGTGTTAAGATGGCAGCACAAAAAAAATTTACATGTTCCCAACAGGTAAACAAAGGTGTCGGAGACCAAACACAGCCCGATGTGCTAAAGGTGTGGTGCTGCTGACATTAAACACTGATGTAACCTACACGCCGACGCGGCAGCAAGCAAACGAATGTCTTGTTGTCTCCCGCCGCTGTAGTACTGCGATCTCCTCGCCAGGCGGGACGCGTCACGAGACGTCGAGACATCCCCGCGAGGCGAAACCTCCACCTCCACCTTCACCCAATTTAGGCCGTTAGCGCTCTGCGCGGCGTTGATAAGCGAAAGGGTCCCCACTGCGTCCCTGACATTTCCAGCGGCTGTGGAGTTGGACGAAGGTGAAGAGGGGGGAGGGGGACAGCTGCGGAGACGCGGTCCAGCTCCTGGTGTTTGCCAGTCAAATGTGGCCTGAGCAGCTTTACAGCCGTTTATCAGACTCAGCAGATGGAAGCAGTTTTTTTTTTTTTTTAAGGCCGTAACGGCGTAGCCACCAACATTTAGCGTTGCCATCGCGCTGTGGAGCCAAAGGCTGACACACACTCGGCGGTTCTGGGCACAACACACACACTTGCACACACTTGGGCTAGCTTGTAGCATGCTTTCACCATGTTTCGCTCCGTGTATGGACCATCTCGTTATCTCAGATACTCTTGAACCTGAACGATCAGAAGATTTCTGGTTTTATGGAACTCGAATGCCCTCCAGCCAGGCACCGAACCCGTCTCACCCCTCTACAAGAACTTTTCTGAGCAGTCTGCTGCTCCCACGATATCGAGGAGGGGTCGAATCGAGGGTACATACGATATTTATCACCTTCGCTGTTCATTTTTACCAGAGACAGTGAAGAAAAAGGCGCCTCAGTGAGTCTGGATGGATCCAATGTACGGTTTAATCACAGTGTCCAAAACATCATCACATGCCTACTTGTCAGAAGGGACTTAAATTCAACCCCAGCTGGAATAATCGGAGACAGAGGGCCTAAGAACGGCTGGAAGTATCAGGACGAGGGTTTGAAGGAGCCTTTTGGGACTCAGGGTTGCGAAGTTGACGTGCGGACGTTGATCCATCGCCTCTTTCCGACAGTTTCTCCAGAGTGTGATGTTAGTATTCAGCTTGGCGTCTCATGCGGTAATTGAACCTATATTGCTCGATTTCGGCGGCGTGGACCATTTAGCATTAGTCTCACACACACGCACGCACACACACACACACCTCATTATGCTGGGCGGAGGAGAGCACGGCATATTTATCATAAATAAAATTGAAGGGATTAGAGGGAGCGGGCGGGCCAATCTCAGGCCGGCTCGCAAATGCAGCCGGCAGAATTCAGAGCAGCATTCCTCCAGTTACCCCCACCACACACACACACACACACACACACACACAACCCACCCACACACACACACTGTACCCCCTACACT
>OMPJ01046320.1:0-23045 GCA_900312935.1 Carapus acus | reverse complement strand
TGTGTGTGTGCGAGCCACTAAACTCCTGACTTGAGTGTAATGTAATTACGGGATTACAGCTCTGCTCTGAAGCCACAGACGCTTTGAACGGATGGAGGCTCGGACAGGTCGCCGTCGGAACGTTACGACTCCATTTATTTATATATTTTCATCATCCAAACACTCTGCGGGATCTTGGCGGCGCCGACGTAAATGATGTCATTCTTCAAGTGGATGTAGCAGATCTGAGAGGTGGAGTTGGCGATGAGTTACTTTATCGTTGATTGTCGTATCTGTGATGTTTGTCTCGTCAGTGACATGTCAACTATTACTTCCTGGGCACATGTGGACTCCTCAGCCAACAATCAGGTTGTTTTCAGTTTTTCCATAAAATGGGTCGCCAACCTGTTCAATGAGAAATTATAGAATAAAATAAAATGACTTCATCGTCATCACGAAAATAAATTATGGCACAACGAAATTATGGAGGATTATTGAGGGCTACTTCATTGTTATGCTATAAACCAAAACGATTTCTTTGATACAAATTTCTGATGCATATTTCCTAAATGACAATACTGCAAGTGTCACTTTTAAGTACTGATAATAATAATGATAAAAGTTTCAGTTGTGAATACTATGTGAGGAGACTGCTCACATGTCAATGGCAATTTTTCCCCACATTTTAGAACATGCCCCACTTGTTAGAACATCGCTTAAGTGGTTCTTACAGTTGCCCATGTGCCTACAGGCACAGCAATGGTGACCCCTGGTCTAGATGCAAGAATACAACACACACCTCGAATTTTTATCTACTTTTTGGGCAGTTTGTGGTGCTGTACTTGTTAGTTTGACAGTCTACACTGTGTTTTTAAAGCAGTGATGAATACAACAAGAATATTTGAGTTTTCTTCAGCACATACTCAGCTCAGTCTCACCTTCCTCAGTAAAGGGTAATTAAGTGTCCCTTGCAATAAAAGGACTCAGTCAAAGAAATGAGGGTGCAAAATGTGATCATGGTTCCTCTCAAGAGGTTTGTTTTCTTTGTGTACACCTCGGTAGACCTGCATGAGTGCACAAAATCTTGATGCGTGTGTTTTATTAAACCCTGAACGTGTTACACATACATGAGATCTGTTTTCCCCCTTTTCCAGACCTTCCCTGGAAGTTTCTGCAAGGCACATCTCGTCCAAAACATTCGCATTTTGATCTGTTATGTCTGCGTCCTCTTTGCCGGAATGGAAACAACTCCTGCTGGACAAAAAGAAGAGAGAGGAGGGGGAACGAGAGAGGAGGGAGCGAGAGGAGGAGGAGAAACTCGCCAGCATGCCTGCCTGGAAGCGAGAGATCATCCAGCGCAGGAGAGCCAAGCAGGAGAATGTCGGGGAAAAGGACAGAGGGAAGGAGGGAGAGGCGAGTGTGGTGTCAGCGAAGGTCAGGTTGCCCTCTGAAAGTCTGAGTGACACTGACAGCTCCGTAGGAACAGCTGGCGGGAGACACGATTCGCCACCCAGTCCAGATCCAGGCCAGTGGCACAATTCAACCACGCAACCCAGCAGGGTGTCTGCGGAGACCATAGTACCCCTCGAGAGGAACCCTTTCATTCGCACGCTGAGTGGCTGGAGGAGGGAGAGGATCGCAGAGAAGAAGGTGGAGAAGGCAGTGGATGTGGAACATCCAGAAAGGAAGAGTGACCGAGTTCTTGAGTCCAACACCAGCATAGAGGGGGATAAAGAAATAAATCCTAGAGGTCACGATAGGGACGTCCAGAATGGAAAGAAGGTAGAGCTCAAAATCCAAAGGTTTCAAAACAGGGCTGAAGGATGGATGAAGGAGAGAGAGAGTGAGAGGAGTCAGTGTGGAGGAAGTCACGTGAACAGGATAGAGGACAAGAAAATGGATGTGAGGCTTGCAGACAAAGAACTCCCCAAGTGTCAGAAAGACAGCATCACGAAAGATCTGGAACCTTCCCGCCCTCAGCTGGCACCCTTCGTCCCTTGTCAGACCATCCGGGCCAATAACATCATCATCATCGAACAGAATCGGAAGGTCAGTGAGGAAAGATGGCGTCGATGGAAGGATACAGAAACGGACAAAACGAAAGAGCAGAAGCAGGAAAAGAGAGGCGTGGGGATGGATCTCAGGGAGATTCTGGCGGGAGGAGGGAGTGTCACAGAGATCCAAGCCTCTGAGGTTCTGATCATCAAGCCGCCAGCAAGCCCAGAGTGTACGCAGGCTGAGGTTGGAGGTGGAAATGGTGGTGGAGATGGAGATGGAGTGATGACACGGACTGTAGATGGAGGACAGGTGAGCGTGGCCACACAAGATGGAACAGACATCGGACGACCGCTCATCAAAGAAGGTGGCGTGGCCGACCGCGGAGGTAGGGTGAGTCAGCTGCTGAGCAAATTCGGAGAGCGTCCCAAGCCTCCATGCAGGTCCACGAGCTCCGATAATTTTGTCCGAGCTGGGATGTGTTGCCACCCCGGGGGCGTAGGCGGACAACCCTCGCAGGCCAAGACATCGGAGGTGAACGCGTCCCTCAAAGGTGTGCCGAAGCGTTCCTTTAGCTTCTGCGATCGAGTGGCCTACGCGAAGAACGAAGGCCAGGGCGAGACAAGACCGTGCGAGAGGGTCAGCACACGCGGGGGCGAGGAGATGAGAGAGATGAAGGTGAAGAACAGACTCAACTGCACAAGACCTCGGGAAAGAGACATGGGTGCCAGGCCGGGCACGGCCACCTACAGTGAGGCGCACAGCCCGGGGGACAACAGGGCAGAGGGGGAAGACGGAGACAAAGGATTCACCATGGCGTCTGTTCAAAACACAGACGGAATTGCCTTCGCCAGACGCGTCGTAATCAGACAGGAGGTGAAACAAGGTTACGAGACTCATTTGACGGGGGTGGAAAACCTGCAGCAAGGGGACGATGAGCGGGAAACTTCCTGCAAGAGAACACCAGCCGAACTACGGAGAGACGAGACAGTGTTAAAACCAGAAACCTCTGGACTTCTCCTGCAGACGCACAACATCCATGGTGAAATAGAGAGAATCCAGGGAACAAGTGTGTGTGAGGACAATGTTGAAAAGCAACACGCAGGAGCGTTTGAGACGGACTCAGAGGACTCAAGTCAGGGTACAAAAACTTCCAAGGCCCCTGAGAATGTCCAAAATCCAGTGGACGTTGAAATCCCCAGAACTGTGTTTTTTCATGCAGAAGGACAGCCAGAGAACTGCTGCCGAAATGATGAAGGTTGTGAGGGACGAAGTGGCGTCCAGAGGAGGAACAGTTGGAGGACTGGAAAGCCTTTGAGCCGCATCGAGTCCCTGCGTGAGAAAATCCGTCAGAGAGAACTTGAGAGGCAGGGAATCGAGGGACACGGAGGGGACGCAAGCAAGTGTACGGATTCCGCTCAGGTCTCTACTGCAGTGGACACCTATGTGGAAAAAGACGCGGAGACAGATGCAGAGCGGGAAGCTGCAGGCCAAATGAGGAAGAGACCGGCGGAGGCGGAGACAACACAGGAAGGCCTCGCAGCGCAGACTTTCGCGACTGCTGTTGACGTCACACAGGAAGTCGCCCCGTTGCAAACCTTCCCTCAGCTTCCTGTTTCTGTCCCGTTTGCAGAGGCGGACAGCACAGACGAAGAGTCGAGCGGGTTCACTCTCGCCGAAGTCGTCTCCGACTGCTTGCAGGTGTCCGACGATGACGATGAGCAGCTGAGAGATGTGGACGAGCACCTGAGCCGCTGGGACGAAGAGGTGCGGCAGGAGGAGGAGGAGGAAGAAGAAGAAGGCCCGTCAGAGGAGGAGGAAGAAGACGAGGACGAAGAAGAAGCAGAAGAGGAGGAGCAGGAAGATTTTGCGTCGCTTGTCTCCCCCTCGCAGTCTTTCTGCCCCGCTCCGTCTCACCCGGATTTGATTGCAGACATGAGTTGGAACTACAATCTGGAGACGGTGTCCTCGAGGACGGGGTTTCTGAGGAAGTTGGACGTACCGGCAGTGCACCTGATCAAAGTTCAGCCGCTGGCGTTGCGGACAAGCCAGGAGAACGCAGGTAAGCACGAAGACAATCCGACGAGGGACGAGGCTGAAGTCCACAGCGTCCTCAAGCAGATTGAGCGATTCCGGCTGAAGGAGCAAGAAGTGAATGGTGCTTTCACACAAACGGAATCCCAGCAACCGGCAAGGACGTCTAATGAGAGGACGCAAGAGACGGATCCACCCCGGTCCGAGTGCGGCGAGGTGTTGTCAAAGTGCGTCGATTCCCCAACATGTCCACTCAAGCAGGCCCCGCCCACTCAGGCCAGAACTGCGGCCGCCAGCCCACCATCACTCAGGAACGAATCGGTGGAGAGCTCCGTGAAAACAGAGCCAGCTGCCTCCCCTCAATCCGCGTCCCTCTCCCCCTCGGCGTCCCCCAGCTTGTCCCCGTCTCCCACCCGCTTCACAATCAGGAGCGCATCAGGGGGCCAAGTGAAGCGCGGCGCCACCGTCGCCATCACCCAGAAGAACGCCGCTTCGGCAGGAGCTGGCGGAGCGACCACACCGTGCAGTACGACGCCTGCAAAGGCTCTGAGTCCCGAGCCGGAGAAGAAGAAATACCCGACCGCAGAGGAAATCGAAGTGATCGGGGGATATCAGAGCCTGGAAAAGTCCTGTCTGGTCAAGAAAAGAGGACAAACCAAAAAGGTGAGCGGAGACATAATAACAGGATCTGATGATGTTGAGGCTGGACAGTTTCTTCTTCTATGTTTCATACTTAAGATGCAGGACTTTGGCTTGTAGAATGACAATAACCAGCATAGGTTTAATCAGATGGTAACATCACCCTTTCTCTGCTGTTCACCTCTGGCCCGGTGACCTCATGTGACCCCTGCTTGTGCGGCAGAATCCCCTTTTGCCAGGAGAACATCCTCTTCGATTGAGAAGTGCGATCACACACACATACACACACACACCTTTACCTTCCCTAAGCCCGTTTAAGCCGCATCGAGCACGACATGTTGATTCGCCAGCGTGAAATCCCTATCAGAGCTCAGGTGGATGTGTTTGCCGATTCTTCCCGACTCCTGACTCGCACTCATTTTAACTTATTTGCTCCTCTCGATTGTGTGCTGGCCTGCGGCGCTTGTATCTGCGGCCACGTAGCAGCTCGGGGGTGTTTGCAGTAACAATGCTGGCACCGTTGGGGACAGAAAGAAAGATTAAAAAGGAAACCGCAGCGCTCCCCTTCCCCCTTTTGTCTGCCTGTTTGTCCACACGCGCACACAACCTCCAGTGTTTGAGCGTTTTTAATGAGCTGCCGGCCCCCAAACGGGAGTCGCCGAGGTACTTTGCAGTCGTTTTGTTTCCTCTTTTCTCTGACTGATTTCCCTGTTCGAGTCAGACGGGGGGAGATTAGATGTTACGTAACTCCAGACAACAAACGCACCCAGTGGAGCGGCAGTCAATCCTATTTGTCGGTGCTTTTCTTCCTTTCTGTTTACTCTCTTTCTCTATCCCTCTCTCCCTGTAACCACATATTCACCCGACGTGTGTGTTTCCGAACACGTCGCCTCTCCTCTTTGTTTTTGTCAGATCAGCCCTCACACGGCCCCTCATACAAACCTCTCTTTGTCGCCTTTCTAGCCACGCTGACCTTTCTTGCCGGTTGGAGATGGCGAGAGCATGTCGTCCGATTGTGCCTCTACGTGGGCGATGTGTGGGGAGGGGAGGAGTGAGGGGGTCAGAGACCGATGGTCACATTGGGACAGTCAGTTGGATGCGAGGTTGGGCGCTGTTGTTTAGGATTGATGAATGTGTTTCTTTCGCTTCTTCTTTGGCACTCTGTTTTACTCCCTTGTTACTCCTCCAAAGCGTTTAGAACAGGGACGGGCAAACATCTCAGCTCAAGGGCCGCATTGACCTTTAAACTTTGACAGACAGGCCGCGTCAACACAAGGTGTAGACATATCAAACAGAAACCCTAAAAAAGCATCATGGTCTTGGATAATTTTCCATTTAACAGTTATGTTGTTCACCCATCTTTGCCAGTGTATCAAAGTCTAGTGTTAGTTTTGTTGTTGTAGCTTTTGTTGTTTGTTTTGAATGCAGCCAGAATTGAGAATTCTGCACCAATCTTTGATGGGCCTGATCAAAAAGACGATTGGGCCTGGTGAGGCCCATGGGCCGTAGTTTGCCCA
Source organism: Carapus acus (assembly GCA_900312935.1). Classification (NCBI taxonomy): domain Eukaryota; kingdom Metazoa; phylum Chordata; class Actinopteri; order Ophidiiformes; family Carapidae; genus Carapus; species Carapus acus. Next base: position 16,881 of record OMPJ01046320.1, on the reverse strand, counting down.
CCCCTGATGCAGAAATTCCAGAATCTGTGCAGATCTCCCCAAGATCTTCACCAAGTTTGTAAACACGCTCGTCTGCTTCAACTGTAAAGCTGAATTTACAGCTTGATTCCTTGACCACCTGTTGCTCTCAAGCCGATGCCCTTGAGGCTTTTTGACGTCAGGCCTCCTCCTCCCTCCATCCCTCCCCCTCATGTAGGGTGACCGGCCTATGCCCTCGACTCCCCCCACCCCCGGACACACACACACACACTCCCCAAAGATCCTCTTCATCACTGACCGTTCGCCCTGTGTCCCAATCTGGAAGGACCGAGATCTCAAGAATTTCTTTTCTTACCCACCTTTCTTTCAACCAGGGAATGTCCACCAGATGGACACACACTCTCTCTCTCTCTCCCTGTTTCTATTCGTGTCCCTGGCCATGGCGTCACAGCTCCCCCCGCTGTGCCGGCCCGGGTTAAGCAGGTTCAGGGAGGGGGGGATTAGCCTCTCGTGCCTTAGCGGCGTCCAGCCTCCCCCGAGGCCAGCAGGCCCGCTAGCTTCTGCCGGGTTAGCTTAAGATGGGCCGCTAGCAGTGTGTGTATTGTAGCTGGATGGATGAGTGTGTTTGCGAGTTCTCCCAGCACATGTGGCACAGTGAGGTCGCACGCGCCTGCTTTCCTTCCCCTCTGTTTACACCTTGTCCACCCTCGCATAAACAAACGTCCCCCCAAACGAGCAGCAGGATGTCAAACGCCCGCGTAGACGACGCGCGCAAAACCACGTTTTGCGTCCGGCAAGTATTTTCCGCTGATCATCGGTTTCGTTCTCCCTCTGCTGCGCAGGTGAAGGTGTGTTTCGACAAGGTCCAGCTGGAGCGGATTTGCGAGTACCCGTCCGAGGCCTCCATGCTGGCGTGCGTCCCTGACCTGTGGTCCAACGACAGGCCGCGCGGAGAGGGCGACCAGGACGACATCGCCGAGTTCGCCCGACAACAGAGGGCGGTGACGAAGAGCGCCAAGAGTGCGGGGATTTCATCGGGCCCGGTCTTCAGAATGGGTCACTGCCACACGTTCCTGAAAAGACACAACGTGTGAGCGGGGCGGTGGGCCCCTCCTCGGTCGCCATTTTTAGGTCACGAGCCGCTCGTGCCAGAGCTGCGCAAGCTGCTTCCTCCCTCATCTTCTTCTCTGTGCTGCCTGGCCAAACAATACAACCCGAGAGAAACTTCCCCGAAACGGCGTAATGAGCGACCAGCAGCAGGAAACTGAGGACAATGGAAAGATCGTATCCTATCGGTACCGCAGCAACCAGCACATTTGTTTTTGTTTCCACTTCAACATTGTATAAAAGCTGTTTGTAAGACCCCAGCCCAAACTTGGAGCTCATCAGTGGATGGTGTGTGTGTGGATGGTTTCCTTCCTTGCTCAGGCTGCATCTCCAAAAGACTTGATAAACCTCCACTGGATACCAAAGAGCATCTTCTTGCTCTAAACTCAGAGTTTTTGTGTGAATAGATTTCAGTTTCATCAGCTGGTGAAACTGAAACTGGACTTCCTAACTTAATGTTTCGGGAGATGCAGGCTGGAGTTCATCTCTGAGGTTCTACTTTGAGTTCAACTCGGAGTTTGCAAACCCGCCAAAGTAGCCATGCAATGACCTCAGCTGTATTTCGATTGGCGATATTGTGTCGATTGGTAAACAAATGTAGCTTTTTGAGCTTGTCCTGTTTTACGCAATCGTTCCAAAGAAGCGTGTGTTGTGTTTTTTTTTGGGGGGGGGAGGAAGTGACAGCGGTGAATGTAAGCGCGCGGTGCAGAGCTGAGCAGGCCCTCAGCTGTGCCATGCTGAGCGAGAAAGATCACTCGTCTATGCAATATAAGATGTCACTTATATGTTGATTTGTCGGAGAGTTTTCTCTGTTCACAATCTTGTAACTTTACATCAGCGCTGCCTCGGCACACAAACAACTCGGTGGCGTTGGCGTTGCCTGGTCTCATGTGCCTGCTGGATTTGCTGTGCATGAATGACCTCTCAGTGTTGATGTTGTTGTTATTGTGTTTAGATTTTGGATTTGTAACACAGAGTTTTGTCTGTATTTTGCTGAACCTGGAAGGAGGGAGAGTCACGCACATTTTCTTTGGTGCGAATGAATCGAGCCTTACTGTTAACATCGACAAATGCGGTCACAGATACTTCGAAGTGTGTGTGTTTGTGTGTGTGTGTTTGTTTGTGTGTTGTGAATGCTTTACATGATGTTATTTTGTTGTTGTTTTTTGTGTAATGTGGGAATGTCATCTGTTTCCATTCTGGATGTAAGATTTGTAGATGAGTGAGTACGGTTTGCTTCAAATGTTGCTATTATTGCTGCTATCTGATTTTTGGCTGTTTCTGATTTGTTTTGGTCGCAGAACAGCACCTCATTCACTTCCAACCCGCCTCTCACCACTGACGGAACTCCTCTTGCAAAATTTGTGTACAAAAATAATATATAATAAACAATTCCCCTATGTGTCAAACATTTTCTCTCTCATTTAAGACCTTTTATTGCCTTGATTTCCAAAACCATCGAATGATTACAAGTGTGAAGTTTCAAAATGTGACAGTGTCAGAATGGACGAACCAATGATGGAATTGAGGCTCCTCTTATTTCTCTGGGAAACATAAGCGGTTAGTTGTATCAAAACATTATGTCAGTTTGGAAAATGAAACAGCTGCAATTTCTGAAGTTGTGGTGGCAACACCAACTTCTTAGTAACTTGTGCTGCTGGTCGGCCTAGTACGTTAAGTGAGTCACAGAAATTGAGGTCATGCAGAAAATAAACAAATAGATCACTTTCCAGCATCTGAGCGTGTGAAACTCTCTGGCAAATTGATTACAGAGTGAACAGGATCACACCAAGCTGTATTGAAAACATGTTTACATCAAGCACCTACGTCCTTAAATAGTCAAAAGTATCGAAGAGAGGCCCCAGGGTGGCTGTTGTGAATAGCAACAGTGACATCTAGCGGCATAAATCGGTACTGCTCAATGGCGTTGCTGTTTACGGAAACCAGCTACGTCAGCACGTGTGCAGGCTTGCAACGCAGCCATCTGACGTCGCTACGTGGGCGATGCATGCCCGCGGAATGAGGCGGAAGATCGCCAGCGAGGTCCTTTAAGGTCCCCGGATAGCGTCGCTGGCGGATTTAGACGACCATGAGGAGTCGGCTACACACCCAGCGCGGACGGCAGCGATCGGACTGCATTTGGACGATTTGACCCTGAAGGCGGTGCCGTGCTGCACACGGATTAGCTGTTTTTTCTATTTTAGCAGGTCTGACCACAGATGCAACAGCGCTCGCTGGCCTGGAAGTTGACTGGGAGTTGAGAAATCATGATTCTGCGGAAGTTTCACCCGGGATCTGGCTCCGCCTGGCTCTCTCGGGTTTGTCATTTTTTTCAGGTTTATTTCACCATAGATGCGCTTTTCTCCCGAACCTTGCCGCTGGAGGCGAGTGAGAAGCAGCTGATTGTGTTCGCAGCACACTTGCTACCCGCTCGGGCCCGGGTTTGTGCCCAGCCTTCTCTTGGCATGCAGTCAGTTAAAACATAAGCGGATCTTAGCTTTCCTTGTGTCAACACACCCCGCACCCTAAATCGGATGTACACACGCTATAAACCCCATATGTGTGTGTGAGGCGTGCACTAACTTATTCTTTTACTTTCTGGCTGTTCACAGCAAAGCAAAGTAGAAATGCGACGTTTTCGCGAAGAGGCGTCTCAACCTTTTTTTTTATCTTCCCAGTTTTTGCGTCGCTGGGGAAGTACGTGATGATTCGCTTACCACTAGAGGGCGCTTTACAAATATCACCAATATGTCTGGAACGTCGCCACTTTTGTATTTGTTCAAAGTTGAATGTCCTGATATACGCCGCAAAAATAAGATTCAAAAGCGAACCAGTAGCACTCTTGTTTTGGTGGTCCTTATTTTCATAGCACCAGTGGGGTAATTTCCTTGAAGGAGAGGTGTGTTTCTTCGCTTTTAAGGGGACTTTTTCCTTGCCACTGTTGCTAATGGGTATTTTGGGTCTTTGTGTGTTCATTTTATAGAGTTTGAATGTTGACATGTTGCGGAGCTCTACCTGCTCCACCTTGAAAAGTGCCTTGAGATAACGTCTGTTATGATTTGGCACCAAATGAAGATGATTTTAATTGAATTGTCCCCTCATCGCTCCATGGTCTCTGTCCCCAGGTGGCATGGAGGCAGCCTCCGTCCTTCTTCTCCTCCGTGCCCCCTCAGCCGGTGCCCCCCCTGGTCCACACCCTCCAGGACTATCTGAACGCCCTGGAGCCGCTGCTGCCCCCCGACGAGCTCAGCCACACTCGGAGGATCGTGCACGACTTCGCCAAGCGCGGCGGCCTCGGTCCCCAGCTGCAGCAGGGGCTGGAGAAGAGGGCCAGACACACCAAGAACTGGGTGCGTCCTATCAGTGTGGGAAGCCACACATGCAGCCACGCACACGGCAGCACGTGGCAAAGCAGCATGCGTGGGTGTTTCGGCCACTGAATGGTTATGACCCCTGTGTAGATCGCAGACTGGTGGGTGCAGTGGGCGTATTTGGAGAGCAGACAGCCGCTGCCGGTGCACTCCAACCCGGCCATCTCCCTGCCCAGGAGAGATTACAACGGCTGGAGGAACCAGCTACTGTAAGTGACCTCGCGATAACACGCAGCAGTTGCCTCGGTTAGAATGTTAAGTCTTGGATTGTTATCTGTCACTAAAGTGCGACAGAGGAGTAGGCCACTGAATGGACATAGTGGCTGAAATGACGCGCAGCAGGGACGCTATCATTAGCTACATTAATGTTTACAAATCCAAACGCCTGGTCCACCATGTTTAAATGAATCTGCTGCCTGGGAAAGTGGTAACTGAATCCAAGACTGTTATTTCTGATCCTTAAATAGTTCACATGCCCGCAAATTTCTGTTTTCTCCGTTCAAAAAACCACACAATCAGATGTTGAAACAATAACATTTCAAGGTCACTGAATTGATTTCTGTAGCCAAACAACAGTAAAAATAACAGGGTTAGCATGTGCTTCGACAGACTGACTGTCCATTCGGGATTTCGAATAGGACTTAATGTGGGTCGGATAGAGCAACATTGTCAGAAAATATATATATATGTATATGTACTGTTGAATATCCATAAATTAATCTTTCTGCTACAGAAATGTACAATTTTAATGTTTACATGTCGAGGAGCTCTGCCTGCTCCATCCTTGAAAGCGCCTTGAGATAACTTCTGTTGTGATTTGGAGCTATACAAATAAAATTGAATTGAATAGGATGTAACACCACCAGCAGATATGTTTTTGGGCTTAAACGTGTTTGTTTTATCTTTAGGTTTGCTTCCAGACTGATCGCAGCTGTACTGGAGTTCAAGGCCAAGATCAATGAGTGAGTCTGAGACGTGCACCGTGTGTGTTTATATGTGAATATGGTTTGTATATACCTTTGTATATATTAGAATAGTCAATGAGAGCGGCTGAATATCGGTGCTTTGAAGGCCAGGGGTTGGCTGAGTTTCCATCTGCCGGAGCAAATATAGCCGTGGTTCTTGTTATTAAAGCCACACAGGAAATGGAACACCGGGACGCCAAGTACACACAAGTGCTGAAACCCCCAGACAGTCCTCTCCAGCGTCGGGTGTGCTCCACGAGGGCTTGGCCCGCGTTGACATCATCTGAGCTGCAGCTGTCCTGCGCAACCTTTGGCCAAATTATCTAATGCGGCGCCGATTAATGGCGCGTTATCTGGCAGCTATTTTAACAGCTCGCGGACCTTCAGCCTGGCAAGGGGCCATATCTAATTTTGTTTTTGCCGTTCTTTGCCACCATGTTTACCAGTCACAGGCCACAGAACAACAACCTGATACAAAAAAACACATTTTTTGGTTGCGATCCTCTGAAAAATATTAACCAGGTGCTGTGTTTTTGTTGCCCTGTTTATCGAAGGAGTGCATGATGTTTGATGTTTGGTCAATCATGATCAGAAGTTACACATTCAACCTCTTCAGTCTCCAGAAAATCCCCAAAAACATGTAGAGTGTGTTTTCATGTACTGTAGATGCAATGGAAACATGATAGCTAGCATGCTAACTTACGCCATTGAATTCTCTTTGAAGTCAACTCATTTTATTTGTATAGCGCCAAATCATAACAGAAGTTATCTCAAGGCGCTTTCCAAATGTTTTGCAGTTGTGTATTGTAGCATGGTGATGATTATGAGCTTGTGTTTGACAAATAATAATTGAGATCATTGACAGAAGATTTAAAGAGATGGCTAGCATGTCCTCGTGTAAGCAAATTGCTGACTCATCGCTCTGATGGGTGATGAGCCGTGTGTGTTTCACGACTTAACTGTGTGTGTATGTGTTTGTGTGCGTGTGTTTTAGCGGCCAGCTGCCCGTGGAGTACATGAGGGGCAAACCTCTATGCATGGAGCTCTACCAAAGCCTCTTCGCCTCCTGCAGGATCCCGGGACCCAAACACGACTACATCGCCTACCACGGCCGCTCCAGGCGGTCGCCCACACACATCACCGTGGTCCGAAACTACCAGGTATGGTACCAATGGTACCAGCAGGCAAAAGATGTTTTCCTTTTTTTTCTGATTGTGTCATAGCTTTGTGTCCATTCCTTGGTTAGTTTTTCCAGTTGGAGGTGTACAACAGCGACGGCTCGCCGATGACGGAGGGTCAGATCCACAGTCAGCTGCTGCGGATCCGAGCTCAGTCCTGGAAGACGGACAAGGAGCCGATGGGCATCCTGACCAGCGAGCACCGCCACACGTGGGGGGAGGCGTACAACCGCCTGCTGAACGGTGAGCGACATCACAAGCGCCAAGTCATTTTACAGTGTCAGCTGTGAGCTTTGGCACATTAATCACGATACAAAATCTAAATCACGATTAATGGTTCAATTTTATGGTCCCCTTTGCACAACTCTGGTTTGCACCTGAATACGCTACATTGCTTTAGCTTGAGAATCATTATAAAAGATAGTCAAGGAATCCTTAGTTTTGGGTCATTTGATTCCCAATCCATATATTCTAGTTTTAATTGCCTTACATAGATTATGTGGACTTAAACATGTTTGAGGATGCAAAATAGTGAGATTGCAACACGTGATTAATCACAATAGATTTTGATATCACGTGCCCATTTGGAAAATCAGTCATTTGACAGCTCTAGCTGTATTATAAGAACTTGTTATTTTTTTAAATTCAGTTCAGTTCAATTTAATTTGTATAGCACCAAATCACAACAGAAGTTATCTGAAGGTGCTTTCCAAGAGGGAGCAGATGGTGTTCCTCAATATGTTAACATTCAAATTCAATTAGATGAATGTTTGTCTGCAGGATATTGTCAGTTAACACTTCATAGTAGAGTGAGAAGTGTTCCACGAGATTCATTTGAATAATTATCTGCATGTGGACGTGACTGATGGCTAATCGGGTGAAATGAAGCAGACATCAGCCCCAAAATTCGGGCTTATGAATGGTTCAGTAACTATAATCTTAGAACCACAACGGGCTTTGCGCTCAACCGTGGTGTTAAATCCCGTGGCGATTGTACGTTTTGTTCTTTGTTTTCATGCCCGCGTCTGCTTTTGTCCCCCCAGACAAACTAAATCGTGAGTCGGTGCGGCTCATAGAGACGGGGCTGTTTACTTTGTGTCTGGACTCTCCAGTCATGAGGATATCAGATGAGAAGTGAGCACGCACACGCACACACGCACACACGCTCGCACACGTACACAGTGTCTCTCTCTGTGCGGGTCTGTCTCTGGCTCATTCATCCACCTCTTCCCTCCGCCTCACCCACAGGCTGCTTCACTATCGGATGAAATGTCACATTTTTACACTGGCGCGTTCCTGCAAAAGGAGATGGCGTTGGGTGACATGCGGAACAGAATTGTCATATTTATCTAATGATTTGCACTTTAAAGTCATTTTTAAACATAACCAGTTGACTGTTGCCAATCAAACTATGAATAAGCTACTCTGTAGCGTTCATATGTTCATAAGTCAGTGCCTCACCAGCCATGAACCTCACCGCACGTTAGTGATATTGTCATACTTCACTTCTGCAAAGTGAGACGCTGTAAACCTTTGGATCGGCAGGTATGCCAGCAGGAAGGCGGCTCAGGTCCTGCACGGAGGCGGGACGTTTTCCAACAGCGGCAATCGCTGGTTCGACAAAACGCTGCAGGTGAGCAGTGCAGGAGAAAAAAAAAAAAAAAAAAGACTGACTGGTATGAGTGTCGCAACAGAGTGTGTATGTATGAGAGCGAGGTCCCTCCTGACTGAGGGTTGCTCTGTCGCTGCCAGTTTGTGGTGGGTGAGGACGGATCGTGGGGTCTCCTGTATGAACAAGCCATCGCCGAGGGTCCCCCCATAGCAACGCTCCTCAACCACATCTTGGAATATTGGTGAGGAGACATCCTGGGACATGAAAGCACATTTCGCTCTGGCATACCGCTGCTTAATGTTGTTTATGTCCCTCGCTTCAGTGACAAACCCGAGCCCAGGAGGACACCCTTGATCCCGTTACCCATGCCCAAGAAGCTCTATTTCCACATCGACCGGGACATCAAGCGTGACATCGAGCACGCGAAGCAAAATCTGGACATGTGAGCGCAATTCACAAGTTGTTGTTTTTTTCTAGTTCGTTTTGTTGCCGTAAGCAGTGGTTCTCAACCTTTTGGGGGATCCTGGAACCCCTGCAAATCATAGATCGACCCCGAGGACTGCCCCACCCCTGCCTAACCAGGGGTTGGGGTGCAATTTGATAGAAACCGGATTCAATTTATTGCATCCGGTTTCTTATTCGTTTTTTGAGGCAAATGTGAGCTTTCTATAGCAGCCTCCAGCACACAAAAAGTCATAGTCATGCAGCTTCTTATTTTCATGGACCCCTCCTCACGGACACCTTGCATTTATACCGGAGACCACTAGGGGTCCATAGACCCCCAGTTGAGAATCTCTGGCCCTAAAAATGGTGAGCAGTTTTGTGCATGCGCCGCTTGGACCTGAGGGGCGATAAAGAGAACAATAACTTAGCCACACCGTGTAAACATCTGTGTTTACCCTATGCCGCGATAAAGGTGGCCGAGGTAAAACTGCAGCGTAAACAGAGCCGAGGTGTGACCTTTCCAACACCAGAAGTCATTATGATAATCCCGCCACGGCCGTGCCAAGTTTATGACATAGTTCAAGGAGGGCTAAAGAAGGACAAACGGCTGCTTTCCATTGTTGTTAGCGGACGGGAGCAACGTGCACGTAGAGAGACGCGTGAATCATCTGTGTGTTTGTGTTTGTTTTTTTTTAGTTGTTATTGTTTCCCACACCCAATGTCATTGTTTGTCATTGTTTCCCACCCCCCACGTCCCCACCCGGAACAGACTCATCAACGACCTGGACGTGAATGTGTTCAACTTCAAGAAGTTTGGCAAAGACCTGCCCAAGCAGCACAAGCTGAGTCCAAACGCCTTCATCCAAGTGGCGCTGCAGTTGGCCTACTACAGGTCAGAACTCCCCCTAGACCAAAGTCAGTGAGACGTGCGCTGTAGAAAATTTTTAAATAACTTCTTTTGACTATTTCTGGGTTGCCATCATCCTGCCGATGACAGAGTCCACAATGAGGTCTGCACCGCCTGTGACATCGCCTCCCAGCGGATGTTCAGAGGAGGAAGGACCGAGTATATCCGCTCGCCGTCCAATCAGACCCTAAAGTTCATCCTGGCTTGGAGCGACCCCAAAGTCCCGGTGAGTGACGCAATGACAACTGTTTTCTACCTCAAAGGAATTTCCCATGCATTATGTGCTGATCGTCTTCCTCTTCTTCCTCTCCCGGCGCTGCAGCGTGAAGCAAAAGTGCAAATGTTTCGGGAAGCCGTGGACGCCTACAGCGCCCTGACCAGCGAGGTAAGCGCGAGAAGAGGAGGACATGGTCATGTCACCATCGTTGTATCTGTCCCTCTCACATGCTTTTGTGTGTGTGCCTGTCTTCCGTAGGCGCTCGAAGGCCGTGGCATTGACCGCCACCTGCTGGGTTTGAAGATCCAGGCCATCGAGGAGGGGCTGAGCATTCCGAAGCTCTTCATGGACACGGCGTACGGCCTGGCAACGCACTGGAAACTGCGGACAGGCCAGGTATGTGTATGTGTGCGCATGCGCTTATATGTGTGTGTGTGCCTGGAAATGATTCTCAGAGGCTATAATGTGGACATAGTGCTGACCTCCGTGTTGGCAGGCGGAAATTTGACAGAGCATCATGTGACCTTTTACTGCGCCTCTCTTCTAATTTGGGATTTTTCCCTCCTCTTCGTCATGTTCCCTCACTTCCCGCCACCATAAAGTCATAAAGATGGTGATGGTGCTGTTATCGTGTCATAACCCCAAAGGCAGAGTGATGCTTTTTGTTGACCTGTTGTAATTTTCATGGTTTGACAGCTGGCGCGTGGCTGTTGTTGTGTCCCAGGTTTCACGCTTTAACCGCCCCCCCGCTGCCTCAGCTGCTCCCACCCGCTGCTGAGCATCCTCGCTTGTAATCCTTCTGTCTTATTTGGCCGGGCTCCCTGTTCTGGGTCAAGACTTCTTGCCACTATTTGTTGTAAACAAGACAGGCCAGGAACATCTCAATATAGGAATCGCGGGGCAAATTTGTAAAATCTAAATGAAATGGGACTGTGTACATGGGACTGTGAATACATTGCATCAGCTTTCCCTGCTGGCAAGGGGATTGGATGGGTTAGCTTTGTTACTTATGATGAGAAAAGTCTGCGTCTGATCCAGTCTCTAAACATTTTTCCCATTATTTAAAAGGGATGTAACGATATCCAAATCCCACAGTACGTTTCCAATTCGATATCTGTCCCACTGTTCGATATCTGTATTTATTGCGATATAATGGGGAGACTCACGGTATAGTAGAGATAGCTCACGTTATTGAGTTTATGGTGACAAATATTACATTTAGTCTGTCGTCGCCGCTCTCCGCCATGTTCACCTGTTGTGTGTATAGCGTGCAGCGTGCACTCCTATTGGTCCAACAGTTGGTTTGCGTGACGAGGCTGCGCAAAGTATCATGGTCTACGTAGTTTACAATGGACTTAACCCCGTGATGGCAGGCCAAAAGTGTTGTTTTTTGACGAATAGCTGCCGTTTAAGCATCGTAACACGACCACGACGATATCGAGACACTTTCATTGCTGTGATATCGCGAAATTGCAACTACTGTCACATTCCCACCATAATTAATTGGTATCATTGACCTGTTTATCTGTGTGTGTTCCACATCTGTGTATGACTCGAACTTGTCCCTTCGCCTCCTGCAGGTCCCTTCAAACACAGACAGCGTGATGTGTTTCGGCCCGCTCGTCCCAGACGGATACGCCATCTGCTACAACCCCCAGGCCGACCATGTCCATTTCTCAATCACAGCCTTCAACTGCTGCGAGGAGACCCACGCCGAGACGCTAGCCATCACCCTGAGGAACACACTGTGCCAGCTTCAGGAGCTTCTGGAGCCTACTGTGTAGGCCCAAACAGAAGACTGACCGCACTGCAATTGTCACATTTTAGCACCGGGGATGTGTCAGTGCTTTTGCAAATGTTTCAAAGAGACAAATCCGCGGCCCTGCGCCGTCATTACTTTGGATGAGAGATGAATCTGTGTGTTTCTGAGTAAGCAAGCAGTGTGAGATGTTGCCGCTTTGAGTTGATGCTCTTGAATGTATCCTTAATAACATTAGAGGAAATACAATTATCGCTCCCGAGACACTCCCACTTAAATTGAGGTTAGACCTTAAAGCAACCGATAGCACTTCTATCACAAGCTGTGGGCCTGGCAGCAGGTGTCAAAACCAGGCTTGCAAATGTGAGTTGCACTACAATAACCAGAAGACAGATGTTTTCGCAGGCCACGTATTTTTTTACTCACAAATTTTGTCGCTGAAAGGGACCAAATACCAGCAAGCTAAAACAAAGCTCCTTGGAATGTTTTTTTTTTTCTTTTTTTAGATTTTGCGAGACAACAATAACCTGATTTTAACCTGAAGATGTTAACTTTAAGTTTGAATTGATTGAGAAAGGTCTCTCCTCCACTCAGTGGTGCCTCAGATGGTGTTTATTTTGAATATTTACATGCAAGAGTGGTTAATAAAGCTTTTTGTCACATGATTACTGTTTGCGTGTGTTGCAAATTTGTGTCTGGCGCCGATGATTAGTCAGGGTGACAAACAAAGCAGTGCTGCCTATTCGTGTACGTTTGCGTTGCTATAAATATCATGCATGGAAGAAGTTTGGCAAACTGCAACATTTTGCGCTAACAGAGCACTAAATAGTATTAATTCTAGTATGGTATCTTACAATATGCCAATCTGAGGTCTCTGATGGGAAACTTGCATTTTCACCATGTTCAAAAGTCAAATACACATATAGGCAGTTTGTACATACAGGAACTTACAGACATTTAGAAATAGAGGGATACCAGAGAGTCGAGCACTGCATATGCTAAGATACGCATTGGGATCAGGTTCCTTGCTCACGGGCACTTTGGCAGTACTTTGGAGTTGAACAGGCAAGTTTGGTTTTTCAGGAGGAACTGGTGTGACCACATTCCTCAATTGCATAAAGAGTGGAAACTCTTTTACTTTTATAGCACAATTTCAACTTTCATCCTTTAATCAATTCATTTATTTTTATTTTGTGGTTTATAGTTTCCAAATAACGTGTCATTCCTTAAAAGAAAATCATCAGCCCTTCATTTCATTTTAGTGCATTTAATTTGGAGGAAAACCGGAAATGACGGCATAAACAGCTGCGCACAAGTTTTTTTTCCCCACCGGAACCAACAAAAGCTATCAAATCAAACCCCAAAGCGGCTGTGCGTGCTCGTGTGTGTATGTGGGTGCGTGTGTGTGAGTGTATGTGTGTGTGTGTGAGTTGGGTATCAAAAGCTGCAAACAGAGGTGAGGGAACCGCTGATTTGTGGGTGTTTGAGTTGGCGGAGCGATGTAAACACTGCGCCGCACTGGACAAACAGCGGCGGAGTGAGTTTACTTTATTCAGTCGCGGTTTTGTTTCGGGATTTCTCGCAGGTCCTCGTTGTGGATATTTGATCCACGGCGAGAATGAGGGGTTTGGCCGGTGCCTCCTCCAGCCGGAGGAGGTGCAGGGGCAGCGATGCTGTGGGGCTCCTGTGCCCGCTGCTCGCTGCCTGCCTGTGGGCTGCCGTGGCTGGGTACAAGCCTGTGGTCATCGTGCACGGACTCTTTGACAGCTCCGGAGACTTTAAGAACTTACTTGGCTTCATCAACGAGGTGAGTACAGTGTGTACTTAACACCGCTTTGCAGGCCCCACTCATGACCGCAACACGCACGCACACACAACACCGCACACATTGTACCCTATATAAACTGTACACTGTGCCAAGTGTATCCAGCCTCACCTGGTACATTTTATTGTGTGAGCTGATAATAAGTGCCTCCCAGACTTCTGTCAAGAACAGAGGAGTTATACTTTGGATTTAACACTATACGTTCTGTTAGACTCCGTGAAATTATTAATTGTAGCGTCAACGGCAGTTTTTGAAAGGATGTCGAGGGCACTTGTGATGTTGCAGATTTATGTCTGTTAGATGTCTGTGTGTAAGAATCCCTAGATCGTGGATATGGTTATTCCTGCTCAGATAAAGTTTATATGATTAAAGTTATGGCTTGAGAAAGGTAAATAACAGATTTCCAGCAGAATTTCTTTTTAATATTTGAGGTATATTCTTTGTCTGTTGAAGCCCCTATAAACTTCCCATCGATGTGTCAAAGCATAGCCCGATTAATGATCCAGAGGACTGCGGTCGACCCAGTTTGGGGTGTCGGAGAAGTCATTTGGAAATCAAAAGTGTACATGTGCTGCCAACAACTCTATTATCTATATTCTGACCATGTCCTTGTTTAGAATGTCATCCGACAGCATGACAGTCAAGAGTCACACCCTGCGACAGTCACATGTGATCTAAGAGGCAACGCTCCCCCCCTCCATCTCTCTCCCTCTCTCTCATGCTCTCTTTCTTCTTTCTTGCTCTCTCAGTCTCATCCTGGAACCAATGTGTCAGTCATCGACTTGTTCGACCGAAGTGCCAGCCTGCAGCCTATGTGGAAGCAAGTGGAAGGTTTCAAGACGGCCATTTACCCCATAATGCAAAACGCAGCAGAGGGCGTCCACTTCATCTGCTACTCTCAAGGCACGTGTGTGTCTGTGTCTGTCTCTGTGTGTGTGGATAGCTTCAACACAAGTTTGACTGCGACAATGCAATCTCTCAATCCAGTGCCGCTCAGCCCTGCTGAGTGCGTAGCAGTCAGGCCGTAGCAGAGAGGCTAACTGTTGATGTTTTCACAGGTGGGCTGATTTGCCGAGGGATCCTCTCCACTCTCAGCGAGCACAACGTCCACTCCTTCATCTCCTTGTCCTCACCGCAGGCGGGCCAGTACGGAGGTAGGCTCGTCCCCATCTGCCATCTGTTCGTTTGACGCCACAGCAACGCAACAGATGTCAAGCGACAGAATCGTGCCGGCGTGTATTGTGTTGCCTCCACTGTCAGCTCGTCTGCCTAGTTTTCATACGGAATCTGCACGGTATCTCTCGCTTCCCCCCAGACACGGACTACCTGAAGTATCTGTTCCCCCAGTTTGTAAAGTCCAACCTCTACCATCTGTGTTACACTGCCATCGGCCAGAGGATCTCCATCTGCAACTACTGGAACGGTGAGGCGTCACCTTGGATTTGGATTTTGGATGGAATTGTGTCCTTGCTGCTGCACAAAGTTTTTTTCTAGCACATTTCTGCCTCTCAAAATGAGCCACGGTGGGCCTGAATGGTTTGAGCGCACAGACGCCTGTTGTGCCCAACCAAGACGATTTCTGATTTTCTTGTTTTCGCTCTCTCTCTCTCTCTCTGTCTGTGTCTCATACCCTCACAGATCCCCACCACAGAGACATGTATGTGGCTAGCAGCGACTACTTGGCTCTGCTCAACAGCGAGAGGCCACATGCAAACTCGACAGGTCAGCAAAAGCTTGGCTGGTTTCAAAACAAACATTAATGATCTCAGATAAACGCAGAAAAGGTTATAGATCGTTAGCTTGTGTCTTGGTATTGTCGGCATATATATTCCTTAAGTTTAAGGGGAGGGCTCCTTCCAACACACTGCCCCCGTGAAATCCATCACACACTTTTTGGACCAAGCCATGATGATGATGATTTAGGTTTGTAAGGTTGATTCTGCCATTCTCAGATTGGAAGAAGAACTTCCTAAAGATTAAAAAGCTTGTGCTGATCGGAGGCCCAGACGACGGCGTCATCACTCCATGGCAGTCGAGGCGAGTTACTCCATTTTTGTCTTACATTTTATTCCATTTTAATCAGAATTAAGTTTGAAGGAGCTGCACTTATCCCATGCATCCAGTTGTTGATTTTAATCTCCATTATTTCTACATCAAGAATTACTCAGAGGATTTTGTGGCCTATTTTTCAACTTTTTGGCTTCCTACAAGTCCTTCTTTACTAGCACAGTGGTTTATTTTTGTGGTTTGATTTCTTGGCTAATCAACTTCTCAATTCCTCCACTCTGTGATCTGATCTCTCATGTTGCCTCTGCTTTCTCGCATTGCAGTCAGTTTGGCTTTTACAACGACAACGAAACCGTCGTGGACATGCAGGACCAAGAAGTGAGTCACCACCAAACACGCACTCACACACACGCACATGCACACATGCATTCAATGCTCCCTCCTACATTTGCATCCACACCCACCGTCTTGTCTTGTCTTTGTCCTGACTTTGAGTCCCGTTCCCTGTCTCAGATCTACTTGAAAGATCTCTTTGGCCTGAAGACGCTGGGGGCTCGTGGCGATCTCATCGTGTGCTCCGTCCCTGGGGTCGAGCACGTGTGGTGGCACTCGAACGAGACGGTGTACCGCAACTGTATTGAGAAGTGGTTGGTTTAGAGTCAAGGATGCCAGCAGTGTGTACACACGCGCGCGCACACACACACACACACACGCGCACACACAGTGAACACAGTACACAGTCATCCCTTCTAGGACATCAGCTCAGCTTTACAAAACCTCTGTTGTATTTCTTAGTGTGGAAACACCTTTAAGATGTCTCCTTTTTATTCTCTGTTGAAGTGCGCAGTCATCTTCAGACATTTGTTTGTGTGGCTGATTGCGTTTTTAATTTAAGTTTTTATGGATATGTAGCTTAAGATTATTGATAAGTAAGTCAATGCTCTAATATTTCAACACTGCTTTGAAACAGAGGGATGAAATGCATCTTCTGGTGTGACTCTGCATCCTAGGTCACACATACCTCAACAAGTAACACAAGACACACACTACAGTGCCTGATTGACTTCTTGTCATCTTGTCTATAACACAAACACGCCCCGCCTACCTTTTCCTGCGGAGGGTTATACGTTTTACTCAGTCCGTTCAATCCGACACTGCGGTCAATATAGGAGAGCAGCGGAGGCTACAAACAGGTGTTCCGTGGCACTTATTAAGAGAAAACCGTGCGTGTCCATACACTCGAAGTCGGAATGTTTATACTTTTAATTATTCTCTTAATTGTGAGGAAATATATTTATATTGTATTTTCCTTGGTTTGTACACCATGAGAGTTTTATGTGGGACATTTGATGATCGAATCAAGCTTTGTATTTTTCATGCTTTGTTTTATTTCCATACCGAAGTGCTACAACACACTGCCTTAGTGTTGGTGCTACGACAAGGATGGGGGGGGTTAGAGGCCAGAAAGTGGCACAGTTAAAATTGAGTGTTTACCCGCCCAACCCGTTAC
>OMPJ01046319.1:0-20413 GCA_900312935.1 Carapus acus | reverse complement strand
GTGTGCGTGTGTGTGTGTGTTGACCGCATTGCCATCTGCATGTAGGGCTGCGTATCAAAGAGACAAAGGAGGTGTATGAGGGCGAGGTGACCGAGCTGACCCCCTGCGAGACGGAGAACCCCATGGGCGGCTACGGGAAGACCATCAGCCACGTCATCATCGGCCTCAAGACGGGCAAAGGCACCAAACAGCTCAAGGTCAGCTACACACACACACACACACACTGGTGTACACAAACACTCTTAACACACTCTGCTGTCTCACCGTCACGTTACGTTGGGTGATCAGTGTGGTGACCAAAGCACAAGTGACAATATAGGAATCGGGAACCTTTGTTTTCATTATAACAACTTACATTGTGTAATGAAATTAAGGTGCAAAGTTCTGGTGCAAAGAAAATGTATGGAAAAATATATAGAGAAGAAATATATACAGTACAGTTTCTCTTCTTTTTTTCACTCTTGTTGCTTTTGCACCAGAACTCAGCACCTTAATTTCATTGCACTATGCAAATTGCTGTAATGACAATAAAAAGATAACTGATTCTTGACTCCTTTATACATTGTAAGTAGTAGCTGCATTGTTGAAATAAAAAAGAATTAACAGAAATGTACGTATTGCACCTGGTAGGTCTAATATTGCACTATATTTAACAAAGCATTCAAAATAATGTTTCAAACAAGTGTGTCATGCAAACATCATTTTTCTCATTTGTCACACTTAAGTCCCTAGATGAAAAACATCTCTCAGATGAGGGAAATCTCTTCAGTTTGTTAATGTTTTGTCTCTTTTTCCACTTGGAATTTACTAAAGCTTGAATAATAAATAATAAAACCTCAATGTGTTTTTGGAGTTCAAGGAATATGTTGCTAAACGTCTTATTTAATGTCCCTTTCCTCGTCTCAGCTGGACCCCAGCATCTACGAGAGCCTGCAGAAGGAGCGCGTGGAGGTGGGCGACGTCATCTACATCGAGGCCAACAGCGGCGCCGTGAAGGTAACGTCTCCGCACCCGCATGCGCCGCAAAATAAGAACATAACAAGGCTCCAAAGGACGAGGTCGCGGCTCCCGCGTCCCGCACGTCCCCCCCACCCCACCGTCTTTCATCCCCGTGCCCTGCATGAAAGCCCGGCTGGCGCTCTACTGTGCCGCGGAATGAAAAGCTCTTCATGCTGCCGCCTGGCCATATCTCTCCCATCTCTCCGCTCTTGATTCCTCTCCAGCGGCGAGGCTCGTGGCCTGCGCTGACAGGCCGCGATGACGGCTCCTTTAATCGCCGCAGGTGGGCCCAGGGGGGGACGGAGGCAGAATGCGGGCGAGCTGTCACATGGGCCAAGCACGCAGGCTGGACGCCGCATTTGTTGCTGTTGACAGCCTCTCATAAGCCTGCCTGCCTCTGACTCTATGACCCCATGACCTCTCTACGATGAGCTTAGCTCACACACACCTGCTTTCCCTCTGTTCCCCGCCAGCCTCATCATAATCATCGCCATTGTGTTCTCTTTGAGATGTATTTTGAGGGAGTCCAATGTTTTGTCTCCCTCCTCGTCTTTCGCTTATCAACCCTGTCCCCATTCGCGTCCTTGCAGAGACAAGGTCGCTGCGACACCTTCGCCACAGAGTTCGACCTTGAGGCGGAGGAGTACGTCCCGCTGCCCAAAGGCGACGTGCACAAGAAGAAGGAGATCGTCCAGGACGTCACGCTGCACGACCTCGATGTTGCAAACGCCAGACCGCAGGTACGCTAACTGTGACTATGTTATGGGGAGGCGAGGCTATTACTGTAAAGAGGGACCTGACCTCATTTTGCACTGCCGTTGTAAATATTTTGTATTCTCCAGTACATTGCTCCCTACATTTCCTGTTCTTTTTACGTATTCTCTTGTTTGTACTCTGTTACTGCACCGTGGATGCGACAGAAACGCAATTTCAGCCCTCTGCATGTCTCTACATATATAGGATCTGACAATTAGGTTGACTTTAACTTGATTATCTGTCCCTCTCAGGGAGGCCAGGACATCCTCTCCATGATGGGACAGCTGATGAAGCCCAAAAAGACAGAGATCACAGGTGGGGCGAAACCTCAGTGCCAGACATTTTTGGCTCTATTATTTTCTTTTTTTCTTTTTTGTATTTATTATTTATTAATTTAGTTTATGAATTTAGTTTATTTATTATTTTATTTATTTTTGTCTTATCATTTCTTTTTTTTTTCATTCATTATTTTTTTTCTCTTTTCCTTCTTTCTTTTCCCCAGACAAACTCCGCGCCGAGATCAACAAGGTTGTGAACCGCTACATCGACCAGGGCGTGGCCGAGCTGGTGCCCGGCGTGCTGTTTGTGGACGAGGTGCACATGCTGGACATCGAGTGCTTCGCCTACCTGCACCGCGCGCTGGAGAGCACCATCGCCCCCATCGTGGTGTTTGCCTCCAACAGGGGGCAGTGTCTCATCAGGTGGGTGGCAGCAGAGCCTGCGGGGAGATGGGAAAGGGGATGTATGTAAACATTTAAGATACAAGAGAGAGTTGAAGGTGTCAAAGCAAGAAGTTTCACCTGTCCTTCAACTCCCCAGAGGAACGGAGGACATCAGCTCGCCTCATGGAATCCCTCTGGATCTGCTGGACCGGGTGCTGATAATCCGCACCATGCTGTACACACCGCAGGAGATGAAGCAGGTGTGTGTGTGTGCGTGCGCGCCTGTTGCACAAATGCTCCTCTGTGTTTCTAATGTCCGTTTGATGTGCAGATCATCAAGATCCGGGCTCAGATCGAGGGGATCACCATTAGCGAGGAAGCTCTGGCCTGCCTGGCAGAGATAGGCACCAAGACCACGCTCAGGTGAGGAGACCACGAAAGGCTGTGTGTGTGTGTGTGTGTGTGTGAGTGAGTGTGTGAGAGCTCACATATTTTGACAAAGTGTCTTAAGAGGGGGGGAATTGTGCAATTGTGTATGAGTGTTTCTGTAGCCATCTGCTAGCTGAAGGACAAAACATTGTGTGTGTAACATTGTGTGTGTGTGTGCATGCGTATGTGTGTGTGTGATATTTGTATCCTTAGGAGCAGGTATATGTATACACGCAATGTATGCACATGTGTATTTGTGGGCATCCCTGCATGTGTGTGCGCTGGTGTCACTACATCTGTGTGTGTGTGATGTGCTTCATGGCGTGTGTCTTGCCTCTCAGGTACGCCGTCCAGCTGCTAACCCCTGCCAGCCTGCTAGGCCGCGTGCAGGGCAAAGAGAGCGTGGAGCGGGAGCAGGTGGAGGAGATCAACGAGCTCTTCTACGACGCCAAGTCCTCCGCCAAGATCCTCCAGGACCAGCAGCACAAGTTCCTGAAGTGAGGGACCTACTCCTGCTGCTGCTTCCTCTGGTCCAGACCCCTGCGTCCCGCCACCCCGCACCCTCTTCCTCTCTGCCCTCAGCTTGTTTATTTTATTTGTGGATGAAGATTAGTTTCTTTTGGAATAAAAGCAAAAAAACGTATTCTTAGTTGTGTTCATATTTAGATCAGTACAAGAAGTTTCCCAAATGTGTGCACACTTAGTTGACATCACCCACACATAATGTCTCCTTGCCACATTTTTGTGCTTTAATTTAGTACCACCGTTTGTAGGAGAAAACCAAGTTAGTTAGTTAGTTTTGGAACAACAACGTTGGGCACACAAATTCATGTTTGGACGACTCAAAGTACACTTTTGCCCTGCCTGAACAAACAGGCTGCACTCTGTACTGTGGATCAGGGGTGGGCAAACATCAAGACTCAGGGGCAACATTGAGTTTTAGATTTTGAAAGACAGGCAGCGTCACACAAGGTGCCAACATATGAAACAGAAACAGAAAAATAGAATTATGGTGTTTACCTTTTTTTTTTTTTTACATTTTAACCCTTAGATGCACACATGGGGTCAAAAATGACCCCAGGGGTTGTTATTCTACAAAATTCTCACAAAGAAAAATTCTAATATATTCATTTTCCAGGTGATCCTCATTTAACATATTTGTGACATGAGACAATATTTTTCTTCTTTTTTTTTTTGAGAAAATTAGCAATATTTCGCGAATTTTTATTTACTTGTGGAAGAGTGTAGGTAATGGAAGGTTTTGCATCCAGGGGTTAAAAGGAGCAGTTTTGTTGTTCACCCATCTTTGCCAGCAAATGAAGGTCTGGTGTTAGTTTTGTTGTCAAAGTTTTTGTTGTTTTGAATGCAGTCAAAATACTCATCTCCTGCGGGCCTGATCAAACAGACCATCGGGCCTGATGTGGCCCATGGGCCATAGTTTGCCCACTCAATTTGTGGATGATGAACATGGTGCCATCCAATTGCAGCCCAGTCTTGCGCCATGCTACTTCCTGATTGGTTTGGCTCCCCGAGTGCTCAACGCCGTCTCGCCTCCTGAGCGCACACTGCTGAAAACAGATGGAGCCACTTTGCCCACCTTCTCTGTGAGGGGAGGAAGAGGAGGAGGAGGGAGAGGGGCAGGGGGAGGGGGACAACACTCAGTCTGGCATGGACGAATATGTTCTTCGCCTTCATCATAACTGTCCCCAAGGGGAAACATCTCGCACTCACCACACTCCTCCATCACCTCGAACGTCTTGCTCTTCACCGGCCCGCCTGAGCCCAGCTTGTCCTTTGCTCCTATGAGATCTTCAGCTCTGACCTCTGGACGTGGCAGCTGCTCCTCTTCGTCCTGGCCGGGCTGCGGTGCCAGAGGGACAAATCACAACAACACCTGGAGCTGAACAACCCCTCGTCCCTGCAGACCTACCTGAGACATGGTGGCGTGGACGTGGCGCAGATCTTCGCTCTTCTCCTTCGACAGACTCGTGTCCAGCCTCCGACGCTCACACATTTATACAAACAGCCTCACAAGCGATTCACTAGTGGACAATAAATCTGTCCATAAAGCAAATAAATGACATCACGTGTCCACAGTCTCCTCCCCCCTGGCCTGTCTTTGTCCCTCTGGTTTGTCTCACAGCTGCCTCCTCTGAGGGTGAGATCACTGCGCTCGGCCCCCCTCTTGTTAATACGAAGCTCCTTCAGCCCGTTCCAGCCCGGGACTAATGAAGTCCTGATGTCCTCTGGTCCAACCCTTGTAAACTCCCCGCTAACGTCCTCGCCGTCTTTACATAACGCAGCAACTTTGGTATGAGCGCTTGAGAGAGGAGCGGCCCGAGCGGACGGACGGGACTTCTTGTGAGAACCTTCCCGTCCCTTCCTGTTTCCATGACTACATCCCTGGTCTCCCTGCAGGGACCCCCAATTTCAGTGGCACTCGGCTCAGATAAACAAACAGAAAATACGCCCTGGCAGCATCTGAGCAGTCCCAGCTGGGGAGAAATGATATCTAGAGTTCAGATCGCAGCGCTGAGTGGGGCGCAGCCGAGGCAGTCTGAGCTCCATGTAAGGCTGCGACGGTGAAAATGTGATATAACATTTATATTTACAGCGTTGTGGAGATGGACGTCTTTATTTGCGGTGCGGTAAACACAGCCAGTTTTAGAGCTCTTGTTGCGGTGCTATTCCCCATAATTCATGATTCATGACGGAAAAGCTAATAAAAACTATTTATTTCCAAGGGTCCATGATTTATCTATACAAATTTTACATTCAAAATAAGTTCTTCACGTCCCCAGAGGAATGATTGAAAAATAACAGTAAAATCCTGCAATACATTATTGTTACAAACAACAGTCTGGGGTCACCTGAGGTCACCTGGTGTGTTTAGTTTTCAGTCAGAGCGTCTTCCATGTCCAGCCTGCATCAGGTGTGTTTCTTCCTGTAGCGCGGCAGCAGCTGAGTCCTCACAAACTGCACCAGGCCGTCCTCTGTGAGGACCACCGTCACCAGAACACACACCAGACACGCGGCTCCCACGCCCACGTGCACCATTCGCAAGAACCAGCCGCCGTCACAGCAGAAGACACTCTGGAAGTAAATAGAAAGAGGACAAGCTCAGAGAAAGAGGACAGACAAAGCTGGCTACACTGGCGTCATCTGTGCGTTTGGACACCTCGGACGCGGCGGTGAGGACGGCGCTGAGGCCCAGGCTAAGCAGCAGGAGCGGGGACGGCAGCAGCCCCCTCAGCGGCCTCCTGCGGCTGGGCTGGAAGTAGCGGTGGATGTAGAGCAGGCTGTGCGCGATGCGAAGGCCCATGTTGAGACAGTTGGCCAGGATGAAGCCGACGCCTCCGGCCCACCACGTCAACGCGTAGGACAGGGACAGGAAGGACGCGGACAGAGCCAGCATCACCAGGTTGTACCTGAGTGTATGGACGTGACTTAAACACGCAGCCTAGAGCTAGAGGAGCTAGCCACACTATGCTGCCGGGCTAATATCATGACTTTTCTCTCTTTTTTGTGGACCAGCGTGTCTCAAAAAAGACAAAAAAGGTGTGTGTCTCCTCTGTGTCCTTACTTGTCCACCTCGTCCTTGCTCATGGCCGCGAATACGAAGCACTCTGTCACGCCGTTCACAGCCAGCAGGAGGACGTAGCAGCTGTAGCATCGCAGCAAGCTAGGCCCTTCATACCACGACACAGTGGAAACGTCACACACATGCAGACAAACACACACATGCGCACACACATCTCTATTTTGTGACGGCACCGACCCGCGCCGCTGCTCAGCAGGGAGCCCCCGTAGATGTCCAGGGCGAGGTGGGAGTAGGCATAGCCGAACACGCTGATGATCAGACCCACCACCAGCACCAGTTTGAGGAGCCGCTCCAGAACCTCTGCTGCCATGGCAACATCCTCCTATCCATGGAGAGCCAACAAGAGTGGGAACATCCACACGTTAATTCCTCCATGGGGCCTCCGACAGAGAGCGCCACCACCACTGCGGTCCAGGTTCTGACCTGTTTCTGGCTTTTTACGCCGCGTCCTCTCTCCAGCACTTTGGCGAAGAAGACGTAGAAGCTCTCCTCGATGGGCAGGAAGATGAAGCGAGCCACCATGGAGCCCAGGTTGTTCACGATGTCGTAGATGCCTTGGTCGCCAAAGCTGAGGACGTTCAGGAAGGTCATGACGTAGCGCTCACCCTCCGTTAGGATCTGCTTGAGGAAGGACTGCTTGAAGAAGCTCCACGTCAGCCGAGCCAGAGTCCAGTCGATCAGGGGCTACCAAGACAGCGGCACAGAGGGAGCAGAGAGGAGATGCAAGTCTGGTGAAGGGTGTGTTCAGACTGTTTAGATCTTGAATTAAATCACTTTTAGCACATTTTTCAGAGATCTTGGGTTGTTGCCTCCTGGATGCAGCAGTTAAGTGGTCAAAACTTAGAGTCAACGTGGTGTTATTAAATTAATCTACTGTTTTTTCCAGAGTATAAGTCGCACTGTTTTCATACTTAGGCCAAGGGTGCGACTTATACTCAGATGCGACATATACATGAAATAACTGAAATATACAATTTCACATGTTCCTTACTGTCGCTGTGACACGCCTGCACGGGCACACAAGGCTTGTATACCAGTATCTACCACCACTTCCTGGACCACTAAGACTTCAGGTTTACAGTCATTTGCAGCAATTACGGTTATCTAATTGACAGAGTTCCTAAGAGGCGACAGCGAGGATGAAGAATTCAAAGGATTTAGTGATTTGGAGTGAGATGGAGGGTTTGGCAAACTTGTTAGCTTGTTTTTTATGTGCTTCATGTAGCTGAATGATCATAAGTGTGTTAAATTAGCGTGCTGTACACCTACTCAGCCCATTTCTCTCTAGTATATTGTTATTAGAACTTGCCTTTTGAGGTGAAATGTCTGCTATTGGTCTCAGATTTCTTAAAACAATTAAAATGCGACTTATAATCCAGTGCAATTTTTTGGGCTGGTGCAATTCATACCGCAGAGCGACTTGTGGTCCAGCAAGTACGTTACGCTGTTTCTCATATTTCACAAAAAAGACAAAAACATGGTGCTACCTCTCCTTTAGCTCTGGAGGGCAGCAGGTCTCCAGGGTGATGCAGCGGAAAAGACTTCTTCGTTGCCTCCTCTGAGCCCAGAAAACGCAAGAAGTAGGCAACGTAGCAAAGGACCAGGAAGCCTGTGTAGGTCAGCTAGGAGAGACCCATCCATTAAAAACTGCTGAGAAGCATCGACACGATGAGAGGACAGCGGCTCTGCACTTACCTGGGCGACGGAGAAGATGTAAAGGCCCCACTGACGAGCAGACACCACCAGCACCACAGTGATGCTGCACTTGGCAATCATGGCCAGGCTCTCTGCCACCACCTTTAGACGCACAAACATGTGCGCCTGCGCCAACACCCACAGAGGCTCGGAGAGCAGCTCCTGCACCGCCGCCAGGGCGAACAAACACACAGCCGGCCCATAATAAGGGATCGCTTGTGGATCGGGTACCTCCAGGAGCCACAGCCAGACACACACCAGCAGGACCGCCCAGATCACACCAAGAGGGATCCTATGAGTGACAGACGCAGGACATACAGGTCACAGCTGGACTCGTGTGGGTCACGTGCCTGCAACATGTTTATTTGTTTATTTTTGGGGATATCATCTCACGTCAACCACAGCAGGTTAATAATTTGTCTCCAGCTGGTGCTTTTCTGCGATCCCCCACTCAGACAGGCTCTGCGGAAGGCTTCTCTGGATAGGAACACTAACGTGGAGTACAGTAGAGTCAGCCTGCACACACACACACATAAACAAACACACACCAAGATTACATACACTGGAACCCCATGTCATCCCGTCATTCTGCCCGTGCCTCAAACTTCTCTCACCTGACGTTGACGACCCCGATCAGCTCTTTGGACACAAAGCGCAGAGTGAAGGCGTTCAACAAGAAGGTGAGCACACGGAACATCACCTGAGGTGGGATCACGCACACCATATCACGTTGTTTATTATCATTGGCATAATGCATCCATCTAATTGTTGTGCTGAGTGGCGACGGCCGGCTTCGTTTACCTGTAGCAAGACATTATAGGACGCCAGAGTGGAGGCATTCTGCAGCACATCTTGCGAGCTCATCTTGAAATTTTACCACTAACCCGCTAAGCTACACGTCACTCAGCGGGTTTGGATAGCTTTCCGCTTTTATCCGGCGGAGCAGGAGAAATGTAACATTAAAAAGGTATCCCCATGGCAGTCACATATTACTCAGCGATAAGACTGCCGATTTTGACACTTTATAAGTTGTAAACAGTTCATTCTAACTTGCACTGCTCAGCGACAGCATCACTTCCGTACACATTCGCGGATTTACGTTACGCAGTGACGTCACGGACGACGTGCACTTTAAATTCACGTGGCTAGAGGGCGACACCGTTTCCTCTTGAGACCACATTGTTCTGCGATTGAATTTGCCGAATAAGAACATTAGCAGGAGATATTAGCGGTAAGAAATGTAGATAAAGATGTCCAATGCAGTTTATTTTTCACCACACACGCCATAGTTTTAGCGATACAACAATATTACATCTGAAGGATAGGGGGCAGTCGCGTGTCTCCCCCATAGGCAATCCACGACAAACCATCGAAGAAGAAAAGTCAGGACGGAATTGTAAACAGTAAGTCGTCTGAGCTGCGCAGGGTTCTGAAGTTCTGTTTATTTTGACTCTTTTCACTTCGCCCTAGTTAAGTAGACGTCGTCTACCATTTACACGACGTCTCTGTGCCGACGGCAGCAGCAATAATGTATCTATAGACCGATCTTGTCAGCTTGTCCGCCCGCTAACCTCTCCTAGCAGCCGCGATGCCTCGGGGCAGAGACGAGCAGCCGCTGCCCCTGGTCCGCTCCCTCAATAGCAATGTCCCCGTGTCTGCGGTATTCTGTAACTGGAGCCCCCGAGCCGTAAGACCCATGTGGATCGACTTCAAGGGAGTCCCGAAAACTTACGACGATCTACAGCCGTGCACGGGGCGAAAGATTACAACTTTCGTGGGTAAGCAGACGATGCCTGCAATTTGACTTGCATCCGTTACGTCGTTTCCTAAATTGAGTTACGCGCGATATAAGTCAAATACGATGTTGTCAAATGGACACATCTGGTGTATCTCTACGTTAAAATTTGACCCTGTGATAGCCTGGGCAGGGCCTTCCAGAACAACATCTGCAATAACCACCAATTTAATCACGAATTCACCCAGAAAATCATCTCACGATCACTTTATCACATAGACACCCCATTGTCCCAAAAGACATCTTGCCCTATGTCCAGGTGAAGATTCCACCTGTAGAGTTTACAACATAGAATTCAAGACTCAAGTGCGTGTCTGTGATCTCTATGTGTATGTGTGTGTGCATGTGACCGGTAATGATAGTGATTGGATGGATGACCTGAATTCCTGAAATGTTTTTGTTTGTCCACCATCCTAAGGCCACCCATGGATGTTCAGAGACGCAGACACGGATGAGCCACTGAATGTGAACAGCAAAGCTCTGTTCATCGCTACACCAACAGACGGAGGAAGCACCATCTATGTCAACATCACTTTACCAGGTGAGAGCAGGCAGAGGTTCATGAGCACATCTGTGGATCGGTGTGTTACAGGCTGGGCTGTTCCAGCTTCGCAGCATACGATGTGCTTCTCGTTGTTTTCAAAATCAGAATTTAAACCTGCAGGTTCCCAGCCGCCAAACATGACTGTCTTAGTGTTGCAGTCTGACCTTTGAGCGGCCCTAATGCGATAGAGCTTGACTGTAATTTTCCAGTCATTGCAGTAAGAAATGTTACTATGTGTGTACGAAATGCAGCCAGTCATCCATCACCTTGACACATTGGGGGCAGAAGTTTATGCGCGTTGTGAATGATGATGTGTGCTCAATCATTGCTGGCCTGTCCTAATGTGACCATTTCAAGATATTCTGTATGTATCAATTTAAAAACAGCAAAAACAAAGACGTTAATATAGATAAATGAGCACTACAGGCCGTTCCCTGTTTAAAAAAGTGGCCTGTGGCATGAAAATATGAAGGATACAAATGGCCACCGAGCAAACATTCTGGTCATTCTTCCCCTGTTCTGTCTCCGTTCTCACAGTTTACACCCTGAAGCAGCGGGCTCTCCAGGTCGTCCGTCGCTTGGTGCGTCCTGAGGACTACAGGAGTCTGGAAATAGCCCGTTGCCTTCACGAGGAGCTGGAAGACCAACCCGACATTCTGAAAGACCTGCGGCGGATTAACCGTTACATGGAGCAGTACCTGCGAGAGAACCGGGAGGGAGAGGAAGAGTAAGGGTGGATCGCCCTGCAGCAGCCACCTGCCACGAGGACGTCCGACAGCTGTGTCCGTCCTCGGGACGGCGAAAGAGTCACAACGTCAGTCTGCTGCCGTGTCTCCTGGTGGTTTGCAAAGTGTTTCCTCAGTTGACCAAAGCTTCCTGCACTTTCCACCATTTAATTTTTAGCCGGGGGCATTTCTGAAATGCTCGAATGACTGTGCAAATTCTAAACTTTACATGAGATGTAAGGTGTAACATTATCCACAATTGTCTGAATACACTGCCCGCTGTATGTAAATTCAGCTGTCATTTTAAGTTTCAGTAAGTGACAAGATTTTTCAGTAAACTGTCTGGTAAATCTGAGAAATGTGGCACTAGTTTGGAATCAGACAGGAAGTGTGTGACTTCTTTCTGACCTGTTCTGTCGCATCATCAATCATATTACGGTATTTTCTTGTCAGCTGAACAGTTGCTGCGTTTGTCCAGCCATCATTCGCATCGTTTCCATTGTATTCGCTGAACTGTGGTGACACAAGGGGGGCGGGGAAAAAGGCTATTTTGGTAGAAGACAGCCTAAGTGTGTAAGTATTTCCAAGTTGCTATGGTAACAAGGACCCAGGCTCAGCCTCCCTGAAGTTAATTGTGTCGACAAATCAGCTGGAAGGTCTTTTCTGTTGTCTTTTCTTCTATGCTACTGTATTAAGTTCAAAAACAACAATTGGTTTCGCTTATAAAACCATACAAAGCTCGTCTGTTCGTGACACGCTGTCATTTGTTAAACATCAGATGAATAAATTTGAAAGTCTTTGACATTCTGAGTGTATCAGAGTTCTGCTTTTTCCAACAGACGCTGAAGCCACCAAACACACCACCTGTCTTCACCCCCACATTTCTTGTAATTAAACCAAACACACAACGCTCATGAGTTGGTGGGTTTTTATTCAGATGTAAAAGATGGAGGTTCCTTTTTCTTAAAAAAGAAAATGCAACTTCAACGAATGAATTTACATGATACAATATAAATACAGATTTATGTACACATTTCACTGACTTGCCCCACCTCTTAACCAACACAGTACCACTGTATTACTGCACCAAATGTGCCACAGCCAGTTCGCTATCTTTGTCCACGCACGCACACACTCACACACACACCAAATTTCCTCACAACAGACTCTTGCCGTTCTCCTTTTGAAATGGCACTATTCATTCATATCTCACAACCGGCACACAATCGCAACATTCATCTTTAACTTATCTGGCAAAAACAAACCTTTTGTCAAACTGAGAATGGTGTACATGCAATGGCCCCGTTTGAACGCGCTACTTCGGTTGACGATGCTTGTTAAGATTTATTTTTTTATCTTCCTCGTGGGATTTGTGTGGCTGTGGATGGTGTGTGTGTGTGAGTGATGTGATGAGGAATGTGAGGATTTGAAACTTTGTTTGTCATGTTGTTCACAATGTTTCATATCTAGACAAGTACGCATGCACACAAACACAATAACACCATTATATACAGCACAGAGTCAGTTTCTACCGTCTTAACTTCTACAAGTACCTGGTGAGGATTGTTTGTGCTCAGGAGAGGTCACGCAAATACTGATTCTCGGATTGGGGAGTATTGGAAGGTGGACGGAAGTGGGCTGTCCTTGGGCCTCGGTCTGAGGTCTCTGCCCTTCCAGCAGAGCAGCTATCAGTTCTCCAGAAGGTGCTCCATCTTGGGGTTTATGAAGGAAAAGCCGGCGAATGCAGACTGGTCCATAGAGTCGATGAAGTTCTTGTCGCTGTGGGACAGGCGCGGCTTCTCGTTCAGGAATTCCCGGTCGAAGTTGCTGCAGTCGTTTGGCGCTTTCTGCAATCAGGGAGGGGAGACACAGCTTAAGGTAACTGCCACACACTGACAGGGACACGTCCAAATGCGGGACATTGAGGACCGTGTGTGGAACG
Source organism: Carapus acus (assembly GCA_900312935.1). Taxonomy (NCBI): domain Eukaryota; kingdom Metazoa; phylum Chordata; class Actinopteri; order Ophidiiformes; family Carapidae; genus Carapus; species Carapus acus. The sequence goes on along the minus strand of OMPJ01046319.1, from coordinate 7,265 downwards.
TACCACTTTGGGTTGGAAGGGGGGCTCCACCTCTCTCATCTCCAGGGCTGGCCAGTTGACGGTCTTGAAGAAAGGGTGCAAACGGATATTACCCACAACTCCCAGCCGACGAGTGGGGTCTCTCTCGAACAGCTGCGGGGAGACAAACAAGCAGCACAGCTCGCGTCAATGCGTCACTGAGACGGTTTGTCCCTTTAGCGCTACTACGCCGTAGCTTTGGACGGAATCGCGCAGGTAAGTGGCGTGTGAATCGTGAGGTAGCGGTCCCAACCCGCTCCAGCAGGTCGGTGGACTCCTTCGTGATCCAGGGAGGGTAGTGAGGTGTGTCCATGCGAATGGACTCGAACAGCTCGTCCTCATCGTCCCCGTGGAACGGCGACTGGCCGATCAGCATCTCGTAGAGCAGCACCCCAAAGGACCACCAGTCCACGGAGAACGAGTACTTCTGCCCCAACAGGATCTGTGGGGAGGGAGGGAGGGTGCAACCTGTGACACCAGTTTGGACATGGTATAGAGAGAGGGAGGGAGAGAGACAGAGAGAGAGAGAGAGAGAGAAGAGAGAGAGTGAGTGTGTGTACCTCTGGAGCGATATAGTCTGGTGTGCCGCAGAAGGTGGTGGCGCGGTTCTCTCCAAAAACGTTCTCCTTGCACATGCCAAAGTCAGCGATCTTGATGTGTCCCTCGTGGTCCAGCATGACGTTGTCCAACTTCAGGTCTCTGTTGGAACGACACAAAATGTTTGAATTTATTTCCCCGATTCTTTCCCGGTGTTGTGACCAGGCAGTAGGAATGAAGGAGATCTATGGAGTGTTTCTCTTGGCCAGGGCGACTTGATTGTGTACAAAGAGCTGGAAAAAGATGGACGGACTTGTGGAATCTTCCGTGATGAGCCAGAAGACTCGTGATTAAGTTTGGAAGGGGCCTGTTTTTACACCTAGTGGCTTCCTGAGGCAGGAAAGCTTCTATTCTCTCAGGGCCAGAGATTGTCTGCCTCCTCCAGTATTTCAAAATCCAGGCTGCTCCACCTCAGCCTTGCAGATCTTTCTTGAAGCCTCTGCTTTCAGCTCCAGCTAAGAACTGGAACGGAAGTGGCTTGGCAGTGCAAAGGTCTCCTTAGCGTCTGTCTCTCACCTGTAGATGATTCCTTTGGCGTGCAAGAACTGCAGCCCGCAGATGATCTCAGCGGAGTAAAACCTGGGGAAGCGCAAGGGGGGAGAAGAGAGGGAGGGCAATCAATTACTCACGGAGGATGGAAAGCCGCCACGCCGCTGCCGTTTTGGCAGCGACTTGCCGGGTGCGGGCGCGTCTTGGCCGGGCGTGAAGCTGAATTATTGAGGAGGACATTTGTATGGAGGAGCACACAGGTGAATAACGCTCTCATTACTCGAAACCCGAGCGTCACGGTCGGGTGAGCGATTGGCTGATTGCGGAGCACAAGTGTGAGGGTGGAGATGGAGAAAGATGGACGGCCCAAGGCTCTCCTGCTTTCACAGACATATGGGTGAAAATACACTGTTGTGTTTCCACCTCGACGATGCGGTCTGGGATCAGAAAGCTGTGTGTGTAGTACTTGACATCGACAATATGCTTTTGGTGCTTTTGGGCTGACGACAACCAAGCAAACTCACCGCCTGAGGAACAAGTAAGGGGTCAAAGAAAGCCCTCAGAGATAAACTGCAAAACCACAGCAGCCAAACCAGGGGATACTTTCCACTCTACTTTGACAGCTTATGCACACACACACACACTCACACACTCACAGAGGCGGACACACTACATTATATGTGTGAGCACGCACGCGTGTTCATAACCGTGCCTGCTGGTTAATAATTTATTCAGCATGGCGAAACGAGCGGCGGTTTGACAGGATGAGAAGCAACAGGCAGATTCCACAACACACGTGCAGACACGCACGGTTATACACAAACCAGACAAAAGTAGTGAGCAAAAGACGTCTGATAGACGCCAGAGCCATAACACAGATTTTATGAAATATAAAACTGCAGAATCCAGAGTATGACTGGCAGCTATCTTGCCTCTATTACTTCCTTGACTTTGCCATTCCAGGGTAACTTGACTTGACTTCTGAAATAGTGTGTGTGTGTGTGTGTGTGTGTGTGTGTGTGTTTGTGTGTGTTTGTGTGTGTGTGTGCTTGCCAGGCTGTGCATATACCTAAGCAGTGATGTGTCAGTGAGGGACGCTGAGTCTTTTTGTAACGACATCATCTGCCTTGACTCAAAACAGGGCGTCTCACAGGACGTCTGTCCCACATCCACAAAACACACACAGAGCATCACACACCTGTGTGTCAGACTTACGTGGCGCGGAACAGGTCAAAGCGACCCCTCTCCTGGATATGAAACATGAGGTCTCCTCCGTTCAGGTACTCCATCACAAAGAAGAGGTGCTCCTGTTTCACACACACACATCGGGGCTCGCAGTGAGCGGTCCTGATCAAACTCATTTATTCACACACATGACTGCATGTGACTGAACAACATATGTTGGTTGACCATCACTAGAGGGTTTGACACCACTTGATCTGAAGATGTCAGATAAGATGGTGCATCATACATAAAAGAGTGTCTGTGGGTGTGTGTGTGTGTGTGCTGGAGGGTCCACCTTGGTTTGGAAGGTGGAGTAGAGGTGTGTGAGGAAGGGGTTTCCCCAGGCCAGTGCCAACACTCTCTTCTCCACCATGGTGCACTCCACGTCGTCGTCCATCAGCACCACGTCCTTCTTCAGGGCCTTCACCGCAAAGTACTCGCCGCGGCCCTTCAACTCGGCCAGGAGGACCTGGGAGGACAAAAGAAGGAGAGATGTGTGTGTGTCTGGGAGTTTTCGGTATCTTAAGTATCTCTAAAAACGTGTGCCCACCTTGCCGAAGCTGCCTTTTCCCAACACCTTGTGGAAAACAAAGTTGTCCACATTGACGCGCGTCAGGTGGCTGAGGCGGGTCACGGGCCGCGGGCTGGAGCCCTCCCACAGGCGGCCGTAGGTGCCTGTCTCTGAGCGAGGGAGAGCAACGACAATACGGACGCGTTGATTCACAGCTCCTTCGCCCGCGCACACAAAAACCCACGCAAACACACACACAGATACGCACTTGCGTAATCATGTCATCGAATATGCACCTACCCTGACCGCTGACGTTGACTCCGGCGTTTTTGTTGACGTCGTCAAAGATGGCGATCTCAGACAGATCGGGCAGGTTTGGGTCTGAGCGGCGAGTGGAGGATTTCTGCGTGAGGGAGGAGCAAAAAGAGGAGAAAGGCCAAAGACAGCGAGAGAAGATATTAGTCTCTTTATAGAAGTGAAAGTGAAGCACTGGAACAAAGCAAAACAGAGGCAGACGGTTTAATAAAGTTTTTACAACAGAAGGGCCGCAGACGAAGGAGCAGAGCAGTTTGACTCTCCCTAACACAGGGCAGCGACGGGGCCAATCAGAGACGTGTAAACAGGACCACTGGTTCCTCTCCAACTCGCCCACTCTTGCAAACACCACGGCACAAATCTTAGCTTACCTTCGACGTCTTGTCACGCTGTCAGCGACACGTTACTCTTAGTGTGTGGTGTTTACAAACACACAGCGATTACACAACAGGAAACACAAATTAGATTGACCTTCTTGAGGATCCCCTTGAGGAATATGTTTCTTCGATCTGATAATTTGGAGTATAACATATCTACTCATATTATTACTGACGATATATGTCATTATATGAGTGAGTGAATGAGTTTATTTAAAAAGGGCAACATTATTATTATTACTATTACTATTATTATTATTATTATCATTAATATTTATTATTTCATTATTATTTTCTATCTACATTTTGCTGACAGAGGCCAAAACTGCAATTCATCTACGCACTTCCCTGAAAGTTTTATCTGAACAAATGTGTAACAATGCATTAATTCCTGCCACCCACAAGTTTCAAACTCTGTTGGCTGAGTTTGACACAGTGTGTAAAAGCCTTGTGACATACACGCACACGCACGAGCGCACACGCACACACACACACACACACACCTGGCCTGACCTGTGTGACTTGTGTGAGAGCCTCAGCCAGCAGCTTCTGGTTGATCCCACACAGGTTGGCGACTTTGTCCTCACACTTGTGGTGGACGTTCATGGCACAGTCTAAGAAAGGAAGAGAGCAAACCCACACACTAAGACACACACTTACATACACACACACACACACATACATACACACACACACACACCCTCGGTCTTGTTAGCGGCCTACCTTCACACTTGAGGCCCTGCTTCACGAGCCCCCACAACAGGCTGCCGCAGTGGTCGCAGAAAGTGGGGCTCATGTAGTTGTTGATCTTGAAGCGATGAGGCATGTCGATCTTGAAGCGCTCCTTCTGGAACTGGGGGAACAAACAGGACACATCCTCAGACATGCAATATTGTTGCATTGTTTCACATTTTCTACGGAGTCATCGACAAAATGTAATTGACAAAATCGTCAGCGCACCACCGTATCCCGACTGTTGGCCGCCGTCCCGGTGCATCTTCCGATGATTTTGTCGATGCATTTCTTGTGGATGGCCGCGTTGCACTCTGAGAGCAGAGGAGCGAAAAGACCAAAAAGAGAGATCAGAGCCGAGCCGTGGGAGCCGTGGGAGCCCCGGTCGCACGTCGCCCACGGCAAAAACAGTTTACAGGCCGGCCAACGTCTCCATTCATGGTCGCGGCTCGACTTCCTGTTTCTCGCAACATTCCCCCTAAGGTTTGTGTGTGCTTACGTCTGCATTTGTAGCCTTGTTTGTTGAGTCCCCTGTGGGAGACAGAGACACTTGTGAGGAGAAGTTCAGGTGGATTATCTTTTCTGACAGATGAGATCTGACAAGCCAACAACAGGAAGTGTGTGTTCTGCGTGGTTGGGATGGTGCGTTCACTGACCAGACAAAGTCCCGGCAGACGGAGCAGAACGTAGGCTGCCTGAAGAAAGTGGCGATGAACTCGTGGTTCTTGATGAAGTGGATCTTGGCCTGCTTGATGGCGCCACGTCTGCGGTTCAGGGTGGGAGCTTCCTCCTCGGCGCCGGGCTGCTTTTGGACTTAACAGATAGAGAAACACATCGGTGGGAGGAGAACGACGGTGGAAACAAGTTAGGCCTTCAGTAGAAAGGCGAAGAAGGCGAGAGACGAGGGGATCATTCCTCTCACCTGAGTTCACTCCTTCCAGAAAGTACTGCACTGCCATCATTACTTTGCCGGACGGTTGAAGATCCACCTGAGGGCGCAAACATTTCACAGTTGCGCCAAACCACCTAAGACACAGCACAGGCATGTGACGTCTTACCCAGAATTCGGCTCGGCCATTGGCTTTCTTGCAGCGCTCGGCGAGAACGGACACGCCGACCGTGACTTCGGCCAGAGGCTCCTCCGACGTCTTCATCAGGAGCACCTCCAGCAGGCGGCCCTCGTAGATGTGGGCGTCGAAACTGGACTTCCAAGCGGGGTACATGGTGGGTTTCCTCTGGACCAACGTCTTGCCTCGTTCTGAGGACCGACAGAGGACAACCAGCTTTTTGGACTTGTGCACTTGTTGTGGTCTTGGTCATTGTTGTCTATTCTGAAAACATCACCGATCGACACATTTGTCTAACACCACCTTGTCCAACTTTTGTGACGCTTTGTCTCCCTTTGTGAGAGCATCAGTTGCTTTTGGAGAACCTGGTTGCTAAGCGGTAAGTTCCCCTGCCTTGTTTTCTAGCCCTGCTGGGTTCACGACTGCTTTTCTGCGACAGGAAACGCGGCTTCAAAGGGCGCGTCGCTCGGAAAAACTCACCCGTCGTCAAGGCCTCCTTCATCTTGATGGCGCAGAAGGGGGGGTCGGCCAAGGGGGGCAGGGCGCCCAGGTCAAACGAGTTGAAGGCGATCCGCAGGAAGGGCGCCATGGCGACGGGTCAGGGGGGGCACCTGCTGCCACGGAGCAATGGGGAGGAAGTCACTGAGGTTCGCCGCACATTTAATAGCACAGCGATGACACACACAGGAGGGGAACTCGAGGCGACGAAAGGAGGAAACGACGAGCGAGTTTCCTGGGGAGGAAAATGTGACACCTGCTCCGCCGAGACTGAGTCATTTCAGCACGCACACGCGCACACACGCATGCACACACAGGTAACCAGGGGCGCAACACGTTCACTCATCTATACGATGTGTTTGTTTGCCCCCGGTTGGTTGAGTTCTACTTCATATTCCTCGTTGCCTTTGCGTGTGTGTTTGAGCGTGTGTCCTTCCTGTCTCGTCTCGCTCACCTGTTTCTCGTCGCCCTGATCTATCCCGCCACGCCCCGTCCTGCCTGTGTCAGCTGGCACACACTTCCTGTTGGCTGCCCTCCGTCCTTGTGTGTGTATTTAACATTCAGGTCATCCTCACTCACTTAGGCCTTGTTGTTTTTGAGGCGATACCTCCTCTTTTTCCACTTTTGTACCTTTGTCCCTGTTTGTCTGTGCGTGGTCAGGTGTCGTGTGTGTGTTTCGTGTTCTGCCTGTTAGCCTCTGACTCTTTCCCGTGATCTCTGCGTAGAGAGTCATGTTACACAGCTGGTGTGTGTTTTGTTCTGGCGCGCTCTACATCCTGGGTGTCCCCGCACCCACAACACCCAGCTGGCCGTGTCTTCATTAGTCCCTTGTCTGCATTTGAGTCGTCATGACCCCAAATATGTGGAACTGTGTCTCCGCTCTCCAGCAATGCCATGAAATGCTTTTGGAGCTGTACACACACACACACACAGAAAACACACAAACTGCTCTGTTGTGGATTGTTTGCATCATGAGCATCTGAAATGTGTGTGTGTGCATGTGCATGGGTGCCTGCATGTGTGTGTGTGCCTGCGTGCGTGTGTGTGCACATGAAGACTAACACACTCATGTAGAAGCTGAAAAAGACTTTGACAACGTCACAACTGTCACATTGTTTTAGTACATTTTTTTTTACATCTGATGCTGATACACACACACACACACTCATTTCAGCTGCTCATGATGCAAACATTCCACAACAGCGATGGAAACAGAGCAGTTTAGAAGACAATATCTGTGTGTGTGTGTGTGTGTGTGTCTGCAAGCCTCAACGTGCCCCCAACCCAAACTCTAGCGTGGAGCTCCCAGCTGCTTCAGGCTGCAGCAGAGAACACCGCAAGGAGGGGCTACACGAGGGCAGTGAGAGGCGGAGGAGGAGAGAGGCGGGGTGTGGGGGGGAGGGAGGGTGGGGGGGGGGGGGGGGGGGGGAGGTGTGT
>OMPJ01046317.1:0-11129 GCA_900312935.1 Carapus acus | reverse complement strand
AGAAATAAGAGGTGGGGATACAAAATACAGTTCCTATGCAAATATTTCCTACAATAGTTCTGAAGAATAGTTCCTTTATACAACACCTTAAAAGAATAGAAGAATAGAAGAAGTACGACAGAAAGAAATAATTAATCCTACAGATTCCAAAAACTGTGTGGGTGCTCAACGATGATTTCTAATTGCAATGAAAGACAAACCATCTTGGATGGAGACCAGGGGCCGGAATGTGTCTTACTTTTTGGATTGGTTGTCTGGTTTGAGTTTGAGCATCTTCTGTATGACAGCATAGAGGTCTCTGATACAGAACAGCACCAGGGCGTTGAACACTGTGAACAGCCACGAGAATGGTTAATTCTGTAGGCTCTCTTCCGGCGGTGCTGTATACAAAGCCTGTGTGTCCTACCTGAGCTGTCCGACACTTTGTAGCGACATGGCCCCCCCTCTTCTCCCTTTGTGGTTGCCACGGCAGCCCTGAAGGCCTGCGTGACTTGTCTCAAGAGACGTGCTGTGGGTTGCACCTTGATGGCAGCTTTCCACTCCGCTATCATTTTCTCCGTCACTTTGATAGTGTCCGTCCCCTTTGATTTCTTGGAGGGATCTTTCTTTCCCTCTTCTCCATCTTCGTTGTAGTCATCCTCATCTGAGCCGGCCTCCTACGATGGGGGGAAAAAAATGCCACTGATGCATTTGCAGAAAACTCGTCTCTCACCAGACTGTTTTCAGTGACATAAGTCCTACCTCCAGCTGGCTTGGTAATCTATGGTACTTTGCCTCCTCTTCATCCTCAGAGGTGTCACTGTCATCAAAATTTAGGAGCGTTTTATCATTGTTTTGCAGGAACTTGTAGAACTCTGGATCTTTGCTCTTCAAGCGAGATAGTTGGTCCTTGTGCTCTGAGGCCATGCCAGATTTCTTCTCCTGCCTAGAAGACAAAAGTATATTGATGTAATGCTGTCCTCTCCTCTCTATTGAAAAAGTGTTTGTGGAGTTGAGGCAGTGGACTCACTTTTTAGAGCTGGCAGACTTCTCACATTTCTTCTTTGGGCCTTTCTGTTTGAGACTCTCATCCTCAGAATCATCTGCTTCATCAGCTCCAGAGTCGAACCCCGACAGCAGGAACTCATCCACGCTGAGGTCCTCCAACTTCCTGAGGAGTGATGACACATTTGCTATGTGAGAATTAGAGTTCAACTCATGAACTCGGTGAGTTCGGTCGAGGCAGATGGACGCCCACCTGCAGCCAGTTCTGACCGAGGTTTCTTCCCACTTAGGCGGAGTTTTTCCTTGCCATTGTCGCCTAGTGCATGCTAGTGCTTGGGGGAACGTGTTGGGACTCTATAACTTAATCTTTGAAAGCACCTTGAGACAACTTCTGTTGTGATTTAGCGCTATACATTTAAAATCTAAATGAATAAAATTGAAAATCACATACACACACATTTCCTCAAATCAAAATCCCCAATGTGAACTGGAAACAGACTGAAGAGACTTATGTGTTAGAGTAGAAACCTTTAATTTAGTTCAATACTTAACTTACCAAAAACTGAATCGTCTTTGACCATATGTTGACCATAACACTATCTCATACAATTTTAAAGGGCCCTAGTCTCTCAATTATTCTGTGAGTACGACAACGAACGTCGTAATAACAGATCACAAAAACAGAAATGCCAAATTTTAAAGTATATGTTTACTAAGTTCAATATGCCTTTTCTTTCTCGATGGCCTTTTACTGACATGTTGGAAATTGAGGGAGAACCGCATCGCAATTAGCTACATGGCAAGAGGACCTCGCCGAGATTAGTGAGGGAGTTCAGTTAAACTGTACGACGCTCTTCATTTGGGAAAGTTTTCTGTGTGACATTAACAGGAGACCTATTGATTTGATATCCTCTGTCGTCGTCCCAGAGCGCGGGAGAGACGAAAGAAGTGGTCAAACTCGGCTGGACGTCTTTTCACGTCCACCACCGGTGCTCATTAATACATGTGCCACCTAGCATAGCAGTTAGCATTGGGCTAGACTACGCGAAAGCAGGTACATATAAAGCCGGACATTTACTCAGCCATCGTGACAACACTGTGTCCGCAAACACCACCACAATTATGCCACCAAAGAACTTTGCAATACAATGAATAGTAAAGAAAACGTGGACGAACCTTTTCTGTTTTCCTGCCATGCTGTTTCTACAGCGTGAGACCAATACTCGGTACCCACAATGCACCGGGCGCTCGATGCCAGAATTGGTTTTACGTTTCGCTGTGTGAACTGAAAGAGGAGGCAATATTATTGATAACAATAATCCATATTGCAGCGATGTGACCATATTCAATCTTGTTTTGATGTATGTTACTGTAACTTTAAATGGAGAGCAAAGCGAGAGTATATCAAGTTTGGTCTGGTCTATGTCAAAAAACAACATCTAAAATCGCAGCTGGCGAGCCCGACAAACACGGGAACAGGCAGCGTAGCTGTGCGATAAGACAGAGCAAGCTGTGTTTTGATGCTACACGTGACGCTCAATGTTGATAATGAGCTGCTTCTGATGGGTCACAAGCAGCGGGCAATGGCAGAGGAACTGTCCTGAGCTTTTCATCGCTTCTACGCGACACACAAACTCAAAGCTGGGAAAGGCGAAAAGCAGGAAGAAACCCCCGCGGTCATTCGGACACCGACGACGGTTTGAGGTGAGTTGGACGGCGAGACTCGGGCACAACCAAAGCCATCGTGAGGCAATTTCATCTTGCTACCAATGCATGCGGAATGTGTATATAAATGAGAAAACGCCTGCAGTGGACACATTATAAGGCCACATCTAAGTAATGAACCAATTCTTACCATATAATGCAATATCTATTCTTTCTAATGTGTATTTCGGATCGATCGCCGCTCGAATGTGGTTGGCTTACAGCAGCGATTCGTTCCTCAATGTTAATGTTATCACACGAATTGCATTAACATTTTTAAGTATGAATCAGTCCGCCACAGTGATGACACCGCGCTGTAGTGAGTCAGTGGGGAGACTTACAGGTTTTGAACATATCACTTAATCAACAAATAGTTTCTCCATCATCGTCAAACATGCGACCAAATGTAAACCTGCTTGTCTGTTCTTGTCTTTACGGGCATAATTGTTCGGATGACTTCATTTAAATGACACATAAGTCATAACATTAAACCATATTATCGGTCTATTTTGTGTTGTGCTTGATTTTCGGTAGGTGCTAACCGAGGCGTTCCCAGGCGGAGCAATTTTTACTTGCACGGAACGAGACCCGCTCGCTGGGGCTGCAGGGGTTATAGCATCGAACGCTTTCAATGTTGCGTGACGACGTTGTCAACGTCCGGACGCAGAATGGCCCCAATCAAGGAGGCGTTTAAGGTCGTCGGTATTTTTCCGATCAGCAAATATGATTCGGTCAATTGTTGTGACATTTGCGGTTGTGAAACAACACTTTAATATGTTTATCTCGGGTCTGTAGGAATTCGATGACATCGCTCGCCACCGATAACTACAATACAAATCGAAGCAACGGCACTTTCATGCCCACCTTAATAAATCGATTTCTTCTTTCGTGCAGGTTTTTGCATTTTCGTCAGCTGCACCGAGCTCTAAACACAGTCTTTCTATATCATCCGTCCACTGCTGGTGTAATATGGGCAGGACAAGCCGCGCCGGTCCCAGTTTCAGATAGATCCTCTTCAGGCAGCCGATGTATTGTCGCTCATCACCGCCGCGACCCGAGCACAGTCGATTCTAGCCGCAAAACACGACAGAAAGGTAAATGTGCCATAGGAGCATCTTATAACGAGTTACTGCTGCTGCTGTTGTGAGTCGATGTGGTGCGCTTTGCTTTGGGATTGTCACATGTCAAGGCTCCCGTTTAAACAATGTTTTACTGAGGCACGTCATCTTATCATCTGTTCGGGTTGAATGCGATGGAGCCGTGAAGCGTTTTGTCAGATGTCAGTAAAGGATTTTGAGACACGGAGGAGAGAGAACACTGAGATGTATGTAGACTCCTCTTCATCACATTAATATTAACTCCAGAAAACATATTTCCCCCTGTTGGCGCAGTTAGGAACAATGTGTCCCCACTAGCAGACGCATTGTTGTTGTGTTTTTTGGCCCATTGTGTGTCAGAAAAGTCTCTCCGGACAGCTGCGGTGACATCTGAGATAGTCCCCAAGGAGACAAGACCAGAGGATGTGTTGTGAGGGACCTTGACAGCAGATGACATATTGTGATGCTCTTCTAGTGTGTCAGAGGTGGTGTAACGATACGGTGCCTCTTGTGGTTTCCTTAGTGTGTTAAAACACTGGACCTGAGGCAAACTTCAATGGTTTGTGATGGAGCAGGATGGACCGTCTCACATTTCGTCCCAACAAATTGCACACGGTGCGGACTGCCCTGTGAGACACATCTCTGAGCATGCGTGTTGCCTGTGAAGGAGGCCATAAACTTGTGTGTGGTTTGTTTGAACAACAGCTGTGTCAGCTGTGATGATCTCCTCCTCCACTATTCTCATGTGGCATGGGGGGGATCGGGGGAGAGTGTGTGTGGGTTGCATGACGTTGTCACCATAACGGCAGTCAAGCTGGAGGCACTTGACGAGGGACTGGCAGCCTTTGGCAGAACCCGAGAGTCGGTGTGGTTTGATGACACATGTGTTTTGTGCATCGGATATTTGTTGTCACAACTTCTCCTGGTTGAGAGAATGCTGAGCTAAGCTCATTTTGCTTCTCCACCTCACAGGCCACATTATTTTCATGACTATGGGTTTGTTGTCCAAGTCATGACCCAGAAGACTCCTCCTTGTCAATAACTGGTCCAAGTCCACGCATTCCCAATCGTCCAAAAACAGCAGGCTCTCAGGACTTAAGCTTCCTTAAATCTTTAAATATCCACCCCAAGTCTCCAAACTAACAAATTACCATTCTTAGGCAAAGCTCTGTGGACTGAGGCAGACAAAACTGAAGACATCACTTCACAAGTGACATCTCCAAAGGATGAATCACATCAATTATGAACAAGGACTCAAAATAAATGTTTGTTCTTGCCACTGAATTAATTGCCAGTAGTGTTTGTTCCCAATTAGGGTTTCCATGCTACAAAATAAAGACAGAAATGGATTAAAGGCAACCTCAGTGTCATATTTTTAGAGTATAAAATGCCAGCGTCAGCATCACCTGGAGGTGCCGCACCCCCCCCCTGCTGTGTAAGCCAGCTAGTTTAATGGCTGAAGAGCTGTGAGGGAGGTGCGGGAGGTAATTATCTTTATTTACACCGCGTGGGGGGTTGGGTGGGTGGTCATACCACATTAATATGCATAGGCTGTCAGTTGGCACCCCACCTTCATCATCCTCAGTTGCCAGCTCGCTGGTCAAAGGACTGCTTCTCGCTGCACTTTATTCAGTGTCTGAGTGGGATACACTTTATTCAGCTTATTCAGATACATTTGTTCCAAATACTAGCAACTAATATGTGTCTTTGGCTGTTTGAATGTATTTTCAACTGAGCGCTCAACTGGAAGCGACAGCAGTTTGCAGTACGCCATCCTCAATCTGGTCCGTGTCTCCGCAGGCTTAAATGGTGTCTGACTATAGTCTCTGACTATTGATGGGAAAAAGTGATTTTCAAGATGCTGCCTGATGTGTGAGCGTTATGCAACATAGTGAAGTGTGTTCTGTGGCTGAGCGCAGGGCGGATGAGAGTACAAAGGAGAGGGCTAAATCCGTCCACATCCTTGGCTCCCTCCCACCCGGCTTACCCGAGGCTGCAGCTGGGCTGAGGTGGGGGCAGTGGGGGGCGAGGTTTAGCGGGGTGATTCATGGCTAATTCTGCAGCACGCATAGTCACTGGTCAGACACTGTAATTAGACAATCCAAGATTTCCCAGGAGACGTCCTTACACCGGATTGGCTGCTAGTTTAAGTACACGCTCCATAATTCTGACTCGGGGTTTACAGTAAGAACAGGGTAATGTCAATTGGAGATCGGCCATGTTGGGCATCTGGTCTGCAGTCAAGCTGAGCCGCCATGTCCTGATTGTATAGGACAGTTGTCATAGACCCTGTATGTCCATCTTGACAGGTTCTGATGACGCAAGTGTTCCTCTAACCGCCGTATCGCCGTGTGTTCTGTCCAAGTTTCCCAGAGCACGGCCCAGGCCCGCAACCGCCACGCCAGGCGCCATGATGGAGGGGGGCATGCAGCTGATCAACCGCGACGGCCACAGCATCTCGCACAACTCCAAGCGGCACTACCACGACTCCTTCGTGTCCATGAACCGGATGCGTCAGCGCGGCCTGCTGTGCGACATCGTGCTCCACGTCTCCAACAAGGAAATCAAGGCGCACAAAGTGGTGCTGGCGTCATGCAGCCCCTATTTCCACGCTATGTTCACCAGTGAGTCCCGTCAAGCGCAAACACATTCAAGCAAGCAGATCATCTGCACGCAGATAGTGAGCGGGGTGTGCCACGAACTGCTGTGTGTGTGTAGTCTGGTAACAAAAATTGTTATTGTGACAATCTGACCACACGGGACCTCGTTTCGATGTACATTGATGTGGTTCTCGGTATGGTGATTGCGTCAATGTGTGTGTCCTCAGTCAGACAGGAGATGCATCAGTAGGTAAATAAAGATATAGAGTGTGTAGACAGACACAGCACACACAACAGATACACTTTGAATTTGTTCAAATACAGTCGACCCTCGATTGTGCGGACTTCACATGTCCGGACTTTCAATTGTCCGGACAACGTCCGCCTTCCAGACTAAATGTCCGCTCCAGCCGCTCCAGTCGGAAGAATGACAACTTTGACCGATAGGTGGCTCTCGCGGCAGACGACGCCACCAGCGAGGCAGCCACGCTTGCGCGTGGGTTTAACCAAATTTTACTCTCATGTATACTGTATATGTGTATTGTACCATATTTTAGCCTAGGAGTATGTGTGCGAGACAATATAGGCTGTTTACTGTACAGTACTAAATTTTCAATGTCCGGTAGTCAATTTTCAATGTCCGGACTTTTTCATTGTCCGGACTAGGTCCAGTCTGTATTTGTCCAGAGAAACGAGGGTCGACTGTATAACGATTATACAATACAAGCCATGCATCAATCAACAAACATAGATAATCGGATAAACTATTACGCTACTATGGAATAATATATGTTCGTATGGGTAGATAAGATTTGTAGATCTAATAAATAGATGTACAAATCAGTACATCTAAATGTTATCATGAGGTTGAGAGTAGAGATGTCCGATAATATCGGCCCACCAATATTATCGACCCGATATTTGCATAAAAATGTAATATCGTTATCGGATTTTTTGCTTTAAAACCGATAAGATAAAAAACGATAAAAATACAATAATGCTTGCGTTACACTGAAATAGTGCCTATGCGCTCCTGAAGCGTTTACCGGCGCACATATCGGTATCGGTATCGGTAAGTTGAGAGTTGGACAATATCGGCGTATCGGATATCGGCAAAAAAGCCAATATCGGACATCCCTAGTTGAGAGCCATTGGGTTGAGTGGAGAGGACTAAGACTTAGACCGGAGATGTCCTGAATCTTGGACGAGACTTTTCCTCTCTTCTGTCCAGCTTTTGTCACAGAGTCCAGCTCCTCACCCATTCTCCCACTTCTCAAATCAGTTTGTTGAGCCAGCTGGTGGCTAGCAGATGTTGAAGGACGTCAGTCGCTCCAGAATCACCTCAGCTGACGAGAGACATCGAGATGTGTGTGTGTGTGTGTGTCTCACAGCTGTCGATATTATCGGTGGGCTGATTATGTCTCCACGCGATGAGTACAAAGAGTCTGCTCCATTTTCTTGAACCTTTAAACGGCCCGAGCCCAACAGCTCAGATGTTGGCTTCCTCTGTAGCATACACACAGGTCCGTGGGTATGGAACCACCTGACACCAACATCTGCAGACAGACTGGTGCCAAGAATGTGCGTATTTGGAAATTCTGCTAAAAACATCAGGGATCAAACGCCCGATAAAGCAGACAGCGAGAAATGAGCCGTCCCATTTGGCAGCCAGCTGGTGAAGGTTTAAGAGCTGCTACGTGTTGGCGTGACGGAACACAACTCTTCACATCTCATCCCATGGCCTGGGGGGGCCGAAGTGGTGTCGTGGTGGATGCTTGGGCAGTCAGGGATCTCCAGAACTCGCAATCTTCTGCAGCGTCTGGAGGCTGCAGCCTGTCCTTAATGGTGTCCATCCAGGCCTCTCTGTGCCTGCATCCTTTCTCTGCGCTTCCCCTCTACTGTCCCCTGCACCATGGTCTTTACAGGGAGATGTGCCTTGTGACATCACCATACCTGCTCAATTTTCCACATAGAGGCTACTATTTTCCAGCATGGGTTGTAAAATTATTGTCCAACATAATCATTTGTCCCGTGTTCTCTGTATGATAGGTGTTGCGTTCTTCTGTATCCTTTGCCTCCAAAGTCAAGTCAAGTCAAGTCAGTTTAATTTGTGTGGTGCCAAATCATAACAGAAGTTATCTCAAGGCGCTTTACACAATGGGGCAGGTAGTGCTCCTCAGCATGTAAACAGTCAAGGTCTATGGGATGGACACACAGAGACACAACATGTCCCCCATGAGCAACAGTGGTGAGGAAAAACTTCCTTTAAAGGGAAGAAACCTCGAGCAGGCCAGGCTACCGGTGGGCGGCCGACTGCCTTGACCACTTTGGTTGAGAGAGAGAGAGAGAGACAGGTGTAGGACCCAGATGTTTGGAAGTCCATCATCACTGGTGATGTTGGAGCTCCCGGCTGCTGGTTAATAAAGCACAAGACGAAACTGTGGGGAAGAAGCCCAGTTAGTAACATGCATTTACCAGACAGGGATGCAGGTGAGGGATGGATGAGAGGGAGAGGGAGAGGAGATGGAGGAAGAGGAGGAGGAGGAGGAGGAGAGGAAAGCTCAGTGGACTGTATCATTCCTGACTGGACTCAGGACTGTATCCTGCGCTCAGTGTCCACCCTGAGTGTCCAACTCTCACAACCATAGAGTAGGGGTGGAGAGAGCAGGTGACTTGTTCAGTCTGACCTGGAGGCTGATGGTGTTGCTTTTCCAGATACAGGCCTGTCTTGTCACGGTGGATGTTGTTATGCCGATTCTCATTTTGATCTGTTATGTGGAGCTGCCATCTTGGCTCACAAAGGACCCGTGATATGTAAAGTCCTTCACTTCCTCCGCATTGTCCATCCACTGTGATGTTCAGTGGTGGTAAGTGGTTGTGGCTGTTGACCAGGATCTTACTTTTTTCTGCACTCATCTCAATGCCACATGCTCTCACCGCCTCTCCTAGTCTAGGGGCTCGTTCCTGGAGTTCACTCTAGCCTTTTCCCATAAGGTCGATGTGTTAAGCGAAGCGGATGTTGGAACACATGGCTGGAACACACGCAGGCGGAACGAGCTGGAATTGTAGCCGCGGATAGCAAGTGCAGCTTTTGTGGGGAGGAAATGTTCAAGCTGCCAGTGTTTGTCACGCAGATGAGATGTCGGAGAGCCGCCAGACCCACGTCACGCTTCATGACATTGACTCTCAGGCTTTGGAGCAGCTGGTCCAGTACGCGTACACCGCCGAGATCGTGGTCGGGGAAGGCAACGTGCAGGTAAGAGACCTCGTCCCGCCAAAGCTTTAACATTGTTTTACCCATCATTAATGGTATTATTTGCCTTTGCCATCTCTCTCGCCAGACGTTGCTTCCCGCAGCCTCGCTGCTGCAGCTCAACGGCGTGCGAGATGCCTGCTGCAAGTTCCTCCTCAGCCAGCTGGACCCCTCCAACTGCCTGGGCATCCGCGGCTTTGCTGACACGCACTCCTGCAGCGACTTGCTGAAGTCGGCGCACAAGTACGTGCTGCAGCACTTTGTGGAGGTGTCCAAGACGGAGGAGTTCATGCTGCTGCCGCTGAAACAGGTGAGAGTCACCACGTCCTCCTCCCACGCCGACCCTCGCCAGACACCTCTGGAGGGGGCACGGCTCCTCGGCGGTGAGAGATAAGTAGGTTCAATCTGGCCAATCTGTCTCCGCTTGCCGATCGGGAGGCTCTGTTTTATTTTGCTGCCACAGAGGAGATGGGACGGCCAGAATGTGATAGTATTTCACCAGCCAGCGCAGAGTAACGCGGCCCAGCCCTGAAAGCTGAGCTCCCCTGATACGTACATACACTGATGGATCCTCTTCCGTCCCAGCTTCCCACACACACACACTCAAACAGCACCTTGTCAGTGGAAAACAAAGGATGTCTCACTCAATGGTCTGGTCCAGTCGCATCTTTGAAGCATTTGGTTTGGGAAGTCTGGCTGACAGTGACGTGCATCAGTCACTGTCTCGCAGCATTTTACCGGCGGCCGTTTTCAGATGTGCAACTTCGGTTTGGCACATCAGCCGGGATAAACTCTCACTTCTTCTTTGGCCGGGGCTCAGCAGTGGCAGCGCCACGCTTCCCTTCCAGTGGCGGAGAAGTCGACCCGCCCAAGATGCTGTCACAGCTGCAAAACTCGAAGCAACACCAACCACAGTACTTGACGCTTTTCTCTGACAGCCAATGTGGACCACACTGTTTCACATCCGCTATAATGTGATGGTTTACAAATCAGATTTCAACCAAAAAGTAAGACTTGGTCGCTTCAAATGCCACATCCTCAAACAACCCTGAGCACATATATAAGATTAAATACAGATCTATCTATCTATCTATCTATCTATCTATCTATCTATCTATCTATCTATCTATCTATCTATCTATCTATCTATCTATCTATCTATCTCTCTCTCTCTCTCTCTCTCTCTCTCTCTCTCTCTATCTATCTATCTATCTATCTATCTATCTATCTATCTATCTATCTATCTATCTATCTATCTATCTACCTACCAACCTTCCTCTCTCTGTCTATATCTATCTATCTCTCTCTCTCTCTCTCTATACATATCTATCTGTCTCTCTCTGTCTCTCTCTCTGTCTCTCTATCTATCTATCTATCTATCTATCTACCTACCAACTTTCCTCTCTCTCTCTCTCTATCTATCTATCTACCTATCTACCTACCAACCTTCCTCTCTCTCTCTCTCTCTATATATATATCTCTCTCTCTCTC